>CM035192.1:7420611-7438111 GCA_020233015.1 Callinectes sapidus
CATTTATACATGGTTATTTTTTTATTGTCTTCTTGTAGAGGTAGTAGTAGTTATAGCAGTAGTAGTAGTGGTAGTTGTAGTTATTGTTGTTGTCGTCGTTACCATTTACAGATTTGCATTTATCCTTGCTGGGGATTTCCTAACGCGCGCGCGCGTGTGTGTGTGTGTGTGTGTGTGTGTGTGTGTGTGTGTGTGTTTGTACGTTGTGTTGCTCCTTGTGCGGCGATGTTTTTTTTTTCTTTTTTACTCGTTTATTCCGTTAAAAAAGAAAAAAAATGCTGTTTAGTTTACGTGCTTTTGTGTCTTCACTTCTCACTTGCAGTAATTTTCCTCTTTAGACCTTTCTTGATGTCAATAAAACCATCTAATCACAACCAAAAAAAAAAAAAAAAAAAAAAAAAAAAACTCGTGGAAAAGATGCGTTCCAGTACTGAATAGGTTAAACACTTCATATTGACTCTGAACTCTTAATCTGATCGTTGAGTCCATTCTATTTGTCCAACGCAACGCTCTGTTTGATGATCACTTTCTTTGCTGCTTTATGTAACCTGAAATATTGCTTTCTGCTTTGATGTCCTTTTCTTCCCTAACTTTTTCAGTAGTCCCAGGTCATAATCATCTTGTCAGGAACGTTACGTCTGTGGTGGCCTGTGTACCTTTTATCAGTTTAACCCCTTCAGTACTGGGACACATTTTGACCACGAGTTTTGGGTGTGATTAGACGATTTTATTGATGTTAGTAAGGGTCTGTGGAGGTTAGAAGATTAATGGCCAGCGTCTGCACTATTTAAATTCTGCGTACCTTTTGTCAGTTTAACCTCTTCAGTACTGGAACACATTTTTACCACGAGTTTTGAGTGTGATTACACGATTTTATTGACGTCAGAAAGGGTCCGTGGAGGTCAGAAGTCTGTACTATTTTAATCCCCGCATGAGTGTCTGAAACCGCATAAAACCGACAAATAATAAACAAAATGGATATGAAAACTCGTCCAGGTACTAAAGGGGTTAAGAAATAGACTCGTTTTGGATGATACCCGTATGGAAAGCAATATATGTAAGAAGTATATTGCAAAGCCGTCTGGAAAAACACTACAGCCGAAAGGGGTCAACATTACACAGACTAAACCGAGACATACATTAGTCGGGAACACAAACGAACGAGACATGCACAGTAGGAAACAAATGCTCAACATATCCAGTCCCACATGCAAGACCCGAGCGAATATTGAGAACTTTAGCTTTTATTCATTTACTTTTAGGGGCGATAGTTCCTTGCAGTGAGAGAGAGAGAGAGAGAGAGAGAGAGAGAGAGAGAGAGAGAGAGAGAGAGAGAGAGAGAGAGAGAGAGAGAGAGAGAGAGAGAGAGAAATGAGTTATCTCCTTGTGGTTCTTCCTTCCCTCTCATTTTGCTCAAGGGATCGTATATCATTTAGGGATGTTTGTACGGCTGCATTTAATATCTACTTTCTGTGTGTGTGTGTGTGTGTGTGTGTGTGTGTGTGTGTGTGTGTGTGTGTGTGTTTGTGGATGGTGGGCTTCGCGCTTAGTAACAATTCCCTTTACTGTCTGCCTATCTATCCGTCTGTCTATCTATCAGTCTGTCAGCTAGCGCGCGAGCATACACACACACACACACACACACACACACACACACACACACAATGATGATGATGATTTACTGAAGTACGTGGGTGTGTGTGTGTGTGTGTGTGTGTGTGTACTGCTGCTCTTCATTACCATAGTGACTTGCATTTCACAGTTTCCTTTTTTCATGTCCAAAGTGTTTTTCATTCACCATCATGCACGGCGAGGCGGCGACCACACTCACTCGGAGCCACCTGACAGGCTGTGGGTGCATTACTGAGTGGAAATGAATGGATGAACACGAATGAAGGGATGCAGGTGAAATGGGCGTTGGTAATTAGATCGGGGTGCATTACAAACTGGTAATTAATCATGTTAATGCATACGTAATCTAACTGTGGCAATTCGGTGTTCGTGTTTTCAACTGCAACTCGTGTTTGTTTGTTTGTTTGTTTTTCTTTTTCTTTCCTGCAACGGTTCGCTTCACTCCGTTGAAATGCAGAATGCGATACTTTTCAGTTTTCTTTTTTTGCTTTGTTTTTTTTCACGGTTTGAATTTTTTCTTTCTATTTTTGGTGGTGAGTTCTTCAATGGTGTTCCTGTTCTTTTTTTTTTTTTTTTTTTTTTTTTGGTGAAGTAAATAATATACAAGTATGTTATCGCGCCTTCGCCTCCATTTGTCTTTCTCCTTTGACTTGCTACTCCTCCTCTCGTTCTTCCTCTTCCTTTCTTTATCTTTCTTTACCTCTTGCTGTTCTTCCTCCTCTTCCTTCTTTCTCTCACTCTTTTTCTTTTCATCCTTAAAATAAATCCATTCTTCTTTCTCCTCCTCTTCCCCGTCCTTCTTCTATTCCTCCTCTTCCTGCTTCGTCTTATTCCCCTCGCAAAATTCTTAATGTCATCGAGGCACAAAGACCCCCCAAAGTCTCCCTATAAAGCGCATTTCCTTCTTATCTCACAGACAAAAATTTGTGATGCATCATCCAAGAGTCTGTAACGCAGGAAAGCCCCGAGGTTCTCTGCTTGAAACACAAGGAAAAAGGAAGGAAGAGAAAAGAGACCATTTTCTTCCCCACCTGTGTCCTTTTTGTCTCTTCCTTTAGTTCGCCTCCTTTGTCCTTATCATGCTTTATTTTTTTTTTTTTTTTTGCTTCTTTTCTTTTATCAGGTTCTGCTCCAGTCATGTAGTTTATTTGTTTGTTTTTCTTTAATATCATCTTTTTTTTTCATTTTCTTGTCTTACGCATTTTTTTCCGTCTCTAACTCCTTTTTATCCTCTCCTCCTCCTCCTCCTCCTCCTCCTCCTCCCCCTCCTCCTCCTCCTCCATCTGCTTCCCTTCCTCTTTGGTTACGTAAGCCAGAGGAAAGATGGAGCATAGAAGGCAGAAAGTCACCCATAAATTAACGGATCTCTAAAGTACTCTATTCATTAATCAGCCATTCCTAACTCCATCACTTCTACACCACTTACCATCACCACGCCACACCACACCACACCACACACACTATTGCTTCCACATATACGAGGTTGTATCACATTACCTTCACCATTAATCTTCCATTCTCCACTCCACATCCCATCACATTACCCCCTCTCTCACATACACACACACACACTCGCACCTTATGGCCAAATTTTCTCCCCGCCTGCTCCTTTCCTCTCTCACAGCCACAGCCGCTAACTAATGTGAGTCTCCATTTCTCTTCATTTCGCTCAGTTTCGGGAGAATTCTTATCTTCACCAGAGACACAAAAAACGAATAAAAACGCATAAACAAAGGGACAAATATAGATAGATTACCATGAGTCAAAATAAAGAAAACTGAAATAAAGGTCATAAGATTGTTAGAAAGGTTTGGTAAAGAAAAGAGGAGGGTAAAACAAAAATTCATCTTTAAAACTTTAAAAAGCGGAGTTTTCGTAAGGTCCAAGTTATTCTTACATTTCCTTCATTGTTTATACTGGAAATTCAAAGGTGTTTTTTCTCTCCTTTATGTTTCTTAACTAAACAATGCACGTTTTATCATCACAGCCTCGTTTTCTTTTAAGACGACTTTTTTTCATATAAGAGAGGGAAGCTGGCCAAAAGGAAAAAAATAAAAATAAAAATAAAAAGCCCACTGATTTGCCAGTCATCTTAATGTTCAAAAGAGTTAGCCGAAAGACAGGAACAAATGTCTTGAAACCTGAAGTGAAATGAAGTGCTTATCTATACAGTTACATTTTTCATGAGTCTCATTTAATAATTTGTTGCTAGAATCAGATGGCACATTATTTGCTTCTCTCTCTCTCCCCTTGCATCAAAACAAAAAAAGAGAGAAACGAACACATCAAAATACTAAGAGTTACATTTAAGCATCAAATTCTCGTTAAGCAGAGTATATGAGCCACAAACTGAATATTAACTATTTACACAAGTTGATGCTTCAAGTGACGCGAGTAAATGACTTGTGGCCTGACCTGCTGTGTCCTTCAGGATTTTGTGTTGAAGATATTAAAAGAGTTAATGTGAGCATGATGGTGCCTTCAATTCCCCGAGGACTCGCTTCAGGGGAATCAAGACTGTCAGAGGGAGAGAAAGAGAGAAAAAGAGGGAGAGAGAGAGAGGGGGGGAAAGAGGAGGAGAGGAGGGAAAAAATGCATGAGGATAAGTGTGCATGACTAGTTGAAAGATATATTTAATGAAGTTAATAAGACACTTGGATGAATTTAGATTACACTGCAGCATTAAATTAAAAGAAATCCTTCACGATGCACTTATTGAAGATATTTGGACGACAACAACAACAACAACAACAACAGTTCTTAGACCACAACTCTCCCTCAACGTTACTCCATAGTTAGCGATCACGCAGCGCCTTTCATCGTTCAAGCAATCAATCAATCAAACAGTCAAGCAGTTCATTGATCAACATTTATTTGTACACTGGCATAACTCACTCACAGTTTATCTATTCGTGAAGCATGGAAAGTAAAAAGATAGTTTTTCTTGTTTTTTTTTCAGAACTATCATAACAAACACGCACACACACACACACACACACACACACACTTACACAAACACACACACAAAAAAAATAAATGAATAGATCAAATAAATAAATGAATAAATAAATAAAAATAGACACACAGAAGAAGGAACGAACAAAATAGAAAGAGTTGATTGAATGCATGTGGGCTGAGGGAAAACGACTGACATATGCATGAAACTGATGGACAACAGTGAAAACCGCGATGCAGACCTAATGCCTCCATGAATAATAGAGAAGAGGACGGGACAGGCCACACACAGTCAAGGATGGGCCCGACGGTAACAAGAAGGAAGAAGGGACGAGATGAAAGAAAATAGGTTACTTAAGACTGAGGAGATGAGAAAACAAGATGATGGTGGGAAGAAAGGAATGCAGGAAGAGTAAAGGAGATATAGACGAGGAGAGGAAAGGAAAATAGGGTGAAGAGAAAACGGGGGAAAAGGTGAAAATGTAAAAGGGAAAGGAGGGAGAAAAGTGAAAGAATGAAATGCGAAGAACGAGAGGGAGGGAAATATGGAAAAGGAGTGAAGTATAAGGGGAATGAAATACGTGAAATTAAAAGGGGAAAAAATACATATGGTAATGAAGTATAAAAGGAAGTGAGGGAAAAATGCGAGGAGGGGAGGAAAAGGATTCACTAATGAGGCTGTTCGAATGACAAAACCCATATTTTCAAGGCTTCACATTACGGAATCTACTTACTTCCCGTCAGACAGGGGAGCTTTTTCCATACTCAGAGCAAATAAAGAGAGAAAAAATGTATATTTGGTGATGTAAATTATTCTTATCGTCAAAATTTATCAACACATTTTCCACTTACTTTTCACAAAATCCGTATTTCATGCAAACTTTTTTGACACTATTACCGCGACTGTCACCACCTGTACACGCGTTGGTTTAATTTATACCATGGCTCACTCCTTCCAAGAGCGGCGAGGGTTATGACTGCAATGCTACATGCCGAGTACATGAGGGACACGTGGCTTCCAATGAGAGGATGCGAGAAAACCACTGAAACACTCTATGGCTAAGCTCTAAGGCCTTCTAATGCCACTGAAACGTTGTAATTATGTCTAAAAGCAGGCCATAAGTTTTCGTTCCATGTGGAATTCAACATTCACACGAAACAGGATTTGAAAAGTGTGACCTGAAGAATTTGTTATGTTAACCACCATGCAGATGTCATTGCTATGCATCTATCGTTTACGCAATTTCGCTAGTGCTCTTTATATTTACTTTGCCAACTGATAGTGGGCTACAAGCAAATAACAAAACAAAAAGCTCACAGATGGCCATTTGCAGAAACTAATTTTTCCTTGCTGACTATGGTGCAAAATGGCCACACGTGCTGCAATCACGGTACTAATCGAGTCCAGCCCTAAAGTAGCACACCACGCCTGCCTCACACGTGGTCCTGCACATAGAGGAGGCCAATCATACGATAAAGAAAAGGAACTGCCCAGACCCGGGATCGAACCGGGGACCTTTAGATCTTCAGTCTAACGCTCTCCCAACTGAGCTATCTAGGCTGTCATGCTTGCCTATTGAATTCTGTTTTTTCGTTTTTTATAACAAAGAGCTTTATATTAGATGGTAGTCTTCATCATAAAAAATAATGCATTAAGGATACCTTGAAAGATTCTAAAGCTGCATTCATTCCCTATCTTCCTTTAGAGTTTGACAAAGACAACAGATTATTCACCACCGATATAATTATGTTCCAAGAGTTGTAAATAACTTACCACAGGCACGTCCTCTCAAATCGACCTTCACCACTGAGCCTCCCTGTTTACTTATGCAATGAAAATATTTGCTCCAAACGTCAGTCATTAGTATATGATGTTGACTGAGAATGTATTGAGTGTTTATTCAAAGTGTCTAACACTGCCCTTGTCTTGCAGAGTGTTGATCCTGGCGATAATGAGCTGCACCAGTCGACGCCAGCAGGCCGCCAACAACGCCAAGAAGAACTCCAACAAAGACGGCAACCACAGCCCCAAGATTAACCTGGAGGAGGCGTGGTGACTAAATGAGGCTGCGCTGCCCCCCGTCGGCCAGTGGGAGACGCGGGACTCTAAGGGGGAAGTGATCTCCACCCAGTGGGAGCTGAACACCACCGCTGATGACGACGAGTGCATCAAGCCCCTGCGGGACACCACCTGGGAAGAGTCCACGGCCTTCCGGGAGATGTCACTGGCGCACGGCAAGTTCAAGGTGTGTCGGGTGTGAGTGTAGACCCAGAGTGTGTGTGACGCCTCCACCAGCAGACTGTTTGTGGTGAGGCGCGAAGGATCTGCCATCCATCCATCCATCCATTCATCCATCCGCCGCCCTGGGACATGAGTGGGCGGGCATGCGCAAGCCGACTGACTGACCTGACCACAACGGACGTGATCACAGTATTACAAGGAGTGAAGTGCCCGTGTTGGAAAGCCGACAAGCCATCACCGTACCATATGGAAAAATACTAAAAAAAAATGTACATTACGAAATAAGTTATCGGATCTGGAATTCGAGCAACTGACTGACTGACTGACAAAGCGACTGACAGGCTGACTGATTACACTGCTTCATTCCTACCGAGCTCGACGACAGCAGGATGTATTTCATTCTTCACACCCAACCCCTTCCCCTTTCTTCCTCTCTCCTCTCATGTGTCACACTCAGTCAACACCCCCCCCCCCGTCCTCCTCTTCCTCCTCCTCCTCCTCCTCTTCCTCTTCCCTTTAAACAAGCGTATCTGAGACCTAGGAGTTTTAGGATCAAGGGAAGGTCACACTGCCAATCTTCAGTCCTCCTCCTCCACCTTCCCTTAACAGAACCACAATACTCACTCAAAAATAAGGTAAATAAAAAAAAAAACAATAATATAGTAAAGATAATGAACCACTTTCCAATCCCACCGTGGCGACGCTTCGAAATACCGTGACTAAATAAGGGAAACACTACGATTGTGCCTCTTGACATGATTTCAGTGCTTCATAAGTCTCTGGTTCAAGTTTATGAAGCACCGGCTGATCTTCATTTTGTTCTTTTTCTACACCTACTGTTTTTAAGGTTTTTCTTCTTCTTCTTCTTCTTCTTCTTCTTCTTCTTCTTCTTCTTCTTCTTCTTCTTCTTCTTCTTCTTCTTCACCCTTTCGAGACTGAACAGGGAGTGAAAAAATACGTGCCTTATAGAGATATGTGTGTTCAGTCTTGATATGGACAAGTTTTTCTTTCTTAATATCTTTTCTTCATCTCTCTCTCTCTCTCTCTCTCTCTCTCTCTCTCTCTCTCTCTCTCTCTCTCTCTCTCTCTCTCTCTCTCTCTCTCTCTCTCTCTCTCTCTCTTCATTCTAAACTTTCCCTCCCTCAATCCATCCTTTTCTCTCCCCATTCATCACAAAACCATTTCCATTACTGCATGAGACAATGAAATGTTTATTTTATCTTTATTGTGAATGGAAAGATACTTAATATAGGAAAGTCTTACTCAGAGGCAGAATATGATAACAATAATAAGGCACTGAAGTACAATCGTTTATATTATTATTATTTTTTTTAAGGAATACATTATAAATAGCAACTTTTTTAATGGTTAAGAATCCTTTTTTTTTTTTTTTTTTTTGTAGAACTGGATTTTCTAAGCATTATTATTATTATTATTCTACAGCTCCTAAATTACTATTAAATTAGATGTAGTGCATAGAAGAGACATTTATATTTATTTCTTATAAAGTCAACGTGTCAATGAAACATTGTCAATAAAAAGGAAAAAATAGCAAATATTAATGTAATAACGTTACAATTATAATAAAATCTCATCTCACTTTAGTTTAGCTTTTCTTCTTCTTCTTTTTTTTTTCTTTTTTTGGTGTGTGTATGTGGGTTACAGTGAAGAAATACTTTTTTTCACTATTCACCTTAATTGTGAATAGCACCCACCATTATTATCTTTTTTTTATATATTCGCCGACTTATTATGTATTATATAGGTTTACATGTCGTATTCTTTCTTTTCATATAATATTACTTGATGATGTGTTTGTCACTGCACAGAACGTACGCCTCTGTGACTTGCTAGTAATTCTCGTGCTACCCTGGATCCACTTTCACCAAGTCCTGTTAACATTTCCATACCAGCAGGACTTAGTGAAAAGGCACCCACCAGGACACCGCTGCCTGCGCCTTTGTCGGCAACGCTCACACACGACAGAGATGTAAATAATGTGCAACTCAAAAAGAAACAATGTCTATAGGAGTTACGTTTGTATGTCTGAGCATTATTACGATTATTATCATTATTATTATTATGGAAAAATAGTGTATCTCTCTCTCTCTCTCTCTCTCTCTCTCTCTCTCTCTCTCTCTCTCTCTCTCTCTCTCTCTCTCTCTCTCTCTCTCTCTTCACAATGAGGACAGAACATAATCCTCTAACATGTACTTATGCCACACTCAACTCCCCCAGACCAGTATATCGTAAACTCTCTACCCAAAGCCTTAAGACCTATCATCTTCAGTCCTGAACGCTACTGGTGCACCTCCTCCCTTCCCTTGTCCACTGTGCCTCCCCCTCACACAGCCCCTGACACCCTCACACCTTCCTCTCACACCTTTCCATGTCTATGCTTTCAATCAGCCTTCCCTCATGCATCCCGATCCTCATATGTTAAGCTTCTCATCCCTTCTGATCCCTTGTCTCGTATTCCTAGCGTTCTTTATCTCTCTCTCTCGTATTTGTTTTAATATATTTGTTTCTTCTCCTCATTCTCCTTCTTCTCTTCCTGGACCAGCTTCTTGTATGTATGTGTTTCAGAGCCAGATTATTTTAAGTGTCTAGTCTTAAATATACGTGTAATTTATAAACAATGTATAAAAAGGTATCGTGTTTCGTATCATTTCTCTCCTTGGAAAGTGTGTGTGTTTGTGTGCGTGCGTGTGTGTGTGTGTGTGTGTGTGTGTGTGTGTGTGTGTGTGTGTGTGTGTGTGTGTGTGTGTGTGTGTAAAGAAGCCGGTAGTGGTTGTAGTGAGACAGACAGACATCATTATGTAAGTATTTTCTTCTATTTTCCTCCGTCTGACAGTACAGGTCAATAAAAAAAATAAAAAAACGAAAAAAAATTATAAAAAAACAGCTTGTCCTTGGCACGCTGCTGGGCCTGTCATGTTACATTTCAGCCTTGTAAATCCCAGACGTAAGAGAGTCTTTTTTGCGCGTGCCACCACCAACAGACGGGACAAATGTAAGTTAAAGGTGTGTATGTCTTTTCTTCTCTCTCTCTCTCTCTCTCTCTCTCTCTCTCTCTCTCTCTCTCTCTCTCTCTCTCTCTCTCTCTCTCTCTCTCTCAGAAGGACGTTATTCTAGTTATTCATGCTGTAACTAAGCAACTGCATTAAGTGAGTTGATGACAGAGTGGCAGTGACATACATACATACATACATACATAATCAACTAAAACTGAAGGGAAGAGGAAAGAAGTGGTAAGAAGATATTATGAAAGGAATAAAGAAATAAACAAAAATAGAAAACCTAAAAAACAACAAACTCTATAAAACAATTTAAAATAACAAAAACACCACCACCACTAACAACAACACTAACAACAACAACAACAACAACAACAACAACAACAACAACGTCTCGGTATTCAACCCCGCGGTGTGTGATGAGCCTCAAAACTGACAAGAGGAGAAGGAAGGAGCAAAGTTTCCCGCAAAACTTCCCTCATCGTGACACTTTTATGAAGACGTTAAGTGGCAAGAACCGAGAAGACCATTCCCCCCATTTTCTTTCGCCTCCTTAAATACCCGCGCTGAAACTCTCTCTCTCTCTCTCTCTCTCTCTCTCTCTCTCTCTCTCTCTCTCTCTCTCACTCTTCTTTTTTTTCGTTCTCGTCTCCTTCATACACCATCAATGTTCGAGGACAAGAAGAAACCACTACACCGTTTTCTCCCATTTCACTAAAACACTCGCAATTTTATTCATGGCCTCTTGTCCCTTTCGGAGTCATCAATACTCCTTAGAGAGAGAGAGAGAGAGAGAGAGAGAGAGAGAGAGAGAGAGAGAGAGAGAGAGAGAGAGATGCCCTCAGACCTCAACCCTCAGTAAAACGACCGCAAAGAGAAACAGATAAGAGAGAAATAGTTTTTAGTGAGGAAATCCGTGCAAAGTAAATGAGGAAGAAAGAACTACTGTTCTTTTTTATTTTCCTTTCTTTTTCCTTTTCTAACTACTCATTGCCGATGTTATTAAGAAGACTTCCCCCCCCCCCCGTACCCGTGACCTGTCAAAAAGTTAGGAAAAGTTTTGTAGTAAGAAAGGAAGGTATACAGTGTGATGAGTGGTGATAGGGTGAAAAGTCTCTCTCTCTCTCTCTCTTTCTCTCTCTCTCTCTCTCTCTCTCTCTCTCTCTCTCTCTCTCTCTCTCTCTCTCTCTCTCTCTCTCTCTCTGGTCTTCATGCGTGTTAATGAAACAAATTATGGCTGGCCTTGCTCCTCATTCTCATATTTCAAGCAAAACTTTAAATTTACTGCACATGAGATGCGTTTCTCCTTTTTCAGACATATAAATAACAATGATGCTAGTAGTGATAATGATGACGATAATAATGATGATGATGATGATGATGATGATGATGGTGATGATGATGATGATGATGATGATGATGATGATGATGATGATGATAATGGTTTTGATGATAAAAATGATAATTACAATAATGAAAATAACAATAATGATCATGATGATAATGATGATAAGAATAATAATAATAATAATAGTAGTAGTAGTAGTAGTAGTAGCAGCAGCAGCAGCAGCAGCAGCAGCAGCAGCAGCAGCAGCAGCAGTAGTAGTAGTAGTAGTAGTAGTAGTAGTAGTAGTAGTAGTAGTAGTAGTAGTAGTAGTAGTAGTAGCAGAAGTAATAGTAGTAAACACCACACCACCATTACCACCATGACCAACAACAACAGCAATAACAATAAGAGCGTAGGTCCTTGCTAAGGCGATTAATTATAATCAGGTTGATGGTGTTAATGATTGTATTTACTTGTACACACACACACACACACACACACACACACACACACACACATACACACACACACACACACACACACACACACACCATTGCATTTAATTACTGAGCATTTTTTCCTCTTTTATTTAGCATATCATAATTACTGCTGCGTGTCGGTTAAGCGTCATGAAGGTTAAAGCGAACAGAAAAAAAACAATGCTCAAATACTTATAAATTAGAAAAAATGGCGCAGCAAAATACGTCATTCCGCCAAATGGGAGGAGCTCACGCGAGAAACAGCCGTCCAGGGCCACAAACAACGCTCGATGGTGTCGCTAATAGGCGGAAATAGATGGATGAATGGTTTGTATCATATCACATACTTATTTCATTAAACCCTTCAGTACTCGAACACATTCTTACTACGTGTTTTGTGTATGATTAGATGATTTTATTAACATTAGCAAGGGACTAAGGAGGTCAGAAGATTAATGGCCAGTCGTGTACTATTTTAATCCCAGTACGAGTTTCTGAGGTTGTTTAGAATCGATATATAATAAGCAGAATAAATGTAAAAATTCATTCCGTTACTGAAAGGGTTAGATCATGCTTCTTATCTGGACGTATTCTAAAGAATATACACCCATTTCTTATCTATCTACCTACAACAACAATCACAGAACCACAACAATGCTGAAAAAATAATAGACACTTATCTGATGCCAAAAAATAATAATAACTGAACCAGAAAACTATACAGAAATGACTTGAACAAACGAAACAAAAACATAACGAGGTGACGTCAAAAAACCGAACCCACGTCCTACACTTCAGAATGTCACCGCTGCCTTACGTTCTCTCTACGCTACCTCAAGTGACTGTCTACCAGATGAATGAATATTTTTGGCCGGTAGGAAATACTGATCCAACTCTTCTCTTTCATCTGGAGGCTTAGTCAGTCGTTCCCTGCTCATGGTGGAACAGGAAGATTCTTTGGGTAACTAATGGTACTGTCCCCAAGATCCATTGATGCAATTACCGTCGAACACTAAATGAAGGTTTTTCTGACACGAATAAAAATACACAAATACAGATACCACACAGTATGAGAAGGATAAACTAACGCTGAAGGAACAAAATATACCGAGAGAGAGAGAGAGAGAGAGAGAGAGAGAGAGAGAGAGAGAGAGAGAGAGAGAGAGAGAGAGAGAGAGAGAGGGGGGGGGGGGGGGGGGGGGGAGGGGGGTGGGGAGTGTGTGTGTGTGTGTGTGTGTGTGTGTGTGTTGTGGTGTGTGTGTGTGTGTGTGTGTGTGTGCGTGTGTGGAGTGTGTGTGTGTGTGTGTGTGTGTGTGTGTGTGTGTGTGTGTGTGTGCGTGTGTGTGTGTGTGTGTGTGTGTGTTCCTTCCATGTTGCAGTATAAATCCATGAGAGAAAATAAAGTACAGTACCGCAATGTACCTACGAAACCTACAAACCTTTCTCGCTGCACAAGTATATTCGTTTACGTATTCAAAAAAAACTTCCCATTTTCATCTGTGCGCCTCTGAGCAGCTCACAAAGGCTCATCACGACTCAGCCTCACCCAACCCGACAGCAGCAGCCGCGGCGTGAGGCTTATCTGCTGCTGCCAACAATAGAAGAGCTGATGTACTTGCGGGCTCGCCAAATATACATTGAAGTGAGTGTGTGGGAGACTCGATCAATAGGCCACCTGTTGCTGCAGTACTGTAGCGAATTGCTGTTGTTACTGCTACTGCTACTGTTACTATTACTGTTGTTGCTACTACTCTTGTTACTGCTCTTGTTGTTGTTGTTGTTGTTGTTGTTGTTACTCTTGTTGTTGTTGTTGTTGTTGTTGTTGTTACTCTTGTTGTTCTTGTTCTTGTTGATACTTTTGTTGTTGTGGTCATGTTATTAACACTAACATATTTCATCATTATTACTACTGACACTATCTACATGGTAGGATCTTGTAAAGAGCATGTGGTGATGTGTGTGTGTGTGTGTGTGTGTGTGTGTGTGGGTGGGTGTGTGTGTGGGTGGGTGGGTGGGTGGGTGTGTGATTTCGTAATATGTAGTATGTCTAACTTTGAGGTCATAGCGATTAAGACATAGCCAATGAAAAAAAATGAAGAAAATATTTCCTCATTTATAGTTTACTGGTGGACTAGGTACCATAGAATCTTTGCCACCTTTCCTGCAGTGAAGCTTATGGAGACCGTGCATGAACGAGATACCAGGATGCCAGGTGCATATGACACAAACACGCTTCTTTTAATCCTTTTATGTGTCACGCGGTTATAATAGTTCTTGTGCCAAATTGTGACTAGCAAAGAGCTGCCGAGTGTTTACATCCCGCCTGGTGCCTCTTGATGGCGTGGCTTTCCCTCATCACTCACTCACTTTAGCCTCCCCCGCCGAGGAGTATCACCGCCTGCCGCTGCCTTATACGACCCGTCCAAACAACACTGCAGGCGCCATCCGGTACTACATGACACACTTGACACCCTTAAAAAAAGAGCCCAATCACGTTGAGCCTCAGAAGCTACAGACAAGAACAGCTTATGAAGGCCGAGTACAAATCGCAAATTATTGTCTTTGAACTCTCGTGTTTTCTCGTTTGGTTGCCAAGGATGCGGCTCGAGGTTACTGACTCCCTAACGGACAGTGACAGTGACAGTGGTGGTGGTGGTGGTGGTGGTGGTGGTGGTGGTGGTGGTCCCCTCGCACGACAAAGACCAGAACCACTACCCTTCCTCCCACGCCCCTAACCACTACGCTACAGTAAATGAAAAAAAATCAAATGAGCGTCACGAGTTGGCGTCCGCGCGGTGCACACCCAGTTGGCCCGGGAAAGCGTGAACGTCCACGGCCAGCACGTGGCCCACGGCGGAGCCTCTCTACACCCTGTTGTTGCCAGATATCCCACAAGTCCCCTCTAATCCTTGTAGTTGCATAAGCTCCTCTCTGCACATAAGTAACGTCTCCCTTGCGTCTAACATCCCACCGCCTTCCCCAATGGGTGCCGGGCAGCGCCGCCCCCACGCCCGGCACTGCAAGAAGCGAGGATGACTGGTAAAGCCATCTCGAGGAGGCTCGGCTAAGCGGTATGCTCTTGTCACTTCTCACTCCCACTTATGCATACTCTCTTCCCCTCTCTCTACTTGTTTGCTCTCTCTCTCTCTCTCTCTCTCTCTCTCTCTCTCTCTCTCTCTCTCTCTCTCTCTCTCTCTCTCTCTCTGTTCATGTAAACTATGTATTTTTTCTCCAGTATTTTTTTAGGTTTGTATGCCAGGTCAATACGTCTGTCTTCCGTGAGAAGGGACTGAGCCGCGCCGTGTGCCAAGTGTGTCTGACGCAGTCGCCACCTCATGGCCAACGTCTATACTGTAATACTGAAGGTAACCACTTGGTGAAAGGATGAACCATGAGGTGCCTCGTCACAAGATTTATCTCCTTAACAGTCTGAGGCCTTGGAGTCAGGTTATTCATCCGTGAGTTACACAAGACCGTAGGAAACACACTGAGTCCTCGCCTCTTATTAAACACATCTCTCCAACAGCGGCTTGGCAAAGGACAGGGAGAAGAACGTGGCGGTCATTTACCAGTTGTGTGACCAAGCAAGTATACAGGACAAGACACTGCTACTGTTGCTGCTGAGGCGCCACGTGTGCTACTCTCAAAACCATCAATTGCTCTGTTGATTATAAAACTCCAAAGATTCAAGCGGGTACTGCGAGAAGATACTTTACAGCGTTGCGTAAAAATCATCCACTAGAAAGTATCTGTATCATACGCAGTAATCTAAGCCACGCCACAGCTGCACAACGCAATGAAAAAATAAATAGATGGAAGGAAAGATGAATACAAGTATATAAATAGACATGCAAATAACTAGATAGAGGGATAAAAATAAAGACAAATAAGGAAGGGAACAACTAAGTAAACAAACATAAAAATTATATAAACAAATGAAAGAGCAGAGATAAGCATAGGTAGAAAGCATAATTATGAAGAATTGAGTAACTATATGAACAAATAATTGAACTCAAATAATGAAGAAATTAAACAAATCGACGGAAACTGAGCAGAAGAAATTACACAACATCACAAACTCAAACAGGGCAGCTTGACGGCACTTGACTGACACACGGGCTTCAAAAACATCACAAGGGAAAAAAATTAATGACAAAATTTTAAAAAAACGTGTGAAAAAATTACCTGCATCATGATACCAATATGAAAAATAAAATAAAAAATAAAAAGAATAAAAATGAAAGCACTAGAAACCGGTTTATCAAATTGACAGCTCGTTTCTCTAAATCAATGAGGGGGTATGAAGGTGTTTTTTTTTCTTTTTTTCACATTTGCGGTCTGATGGATAGTTTGATGCGCTTCTTGATTAACATAACGGGTTATTTTAGTTCATCCAATTAGTAGACTGATGGATAATTTCATGGCTAGTCTAATGAGCAGCTTATCATGTAATTTAATGAGTAGCTTTCCACGCTAGATCTTTTGGATGTCTTTATGAGTGCTTGATTAGATACCTCAATGAACTCTTTAGTAGTTCCTTAATGAGTAGTATAATAAATAGTTTTAAGCCCTTCAGTATTGTGATGCAATTTTACCATTAGTTTTGGATGCGATTAGATTATTTCATTGACATTAGAAAGCTCTATGAAGTTCAGAAGATTAATGGGCAGAGTCTTCACTGTCCTAATCCCCACATAAGTTTCTGAAGCTGTATAGAATCGTCAAATAGTAAGAATTTATATAAAAATGCGTTATAGTACTGAATAGGTTAATTGTTAGTTGGATAAGAGAGTCTAACGTGTGGGTCAAGACCGTGACCTAAAGATATCATGCACCAGGGAAGATAAAGGACGCAGCCACCACAGCACTAAGGTAACAAAGGTAAGAAGACGCGTGGCCAGAGGATGTGCTCGGCGGGCAGGATACAAACACCACACCAAGGCCTCGCGCTGATCCTCACACTGAAGCGATCCTATGCCACACCTCTTCTTTCAAAAGGCTCTAGTTGAAGTCACATGGTTTTTTAAGGGCGTTTCTCTATGGTTCCAGTGACAGATAAAACAAGATTTCTATAATATTAATAGTAAAATCACTCTAGAAATACGGTTTATCATCTTTGAAAAAGTATTAATGAGAGAGTAGAGAGATTCAGAAGGCGAAATACGTTTTTTTAAGGGCGTGTCTCTATGGTTCCAGTGGCAGATAAGCAAGACTTCTACAATACTGACAGTAAAATCACTCTAGAAATACGGTTTATCACCTTTGAAATAGTAGTAATGAGTAGAGTTTCAGAAGGCGAGGCACGGTACCACACTAACATTAACTAATACTAACAAGATTTATATATACCAGTAGTTATCAACAGGAGGAACACTGAAACGCTCTTGGAAACCCGGCTAATTACCACCGAGGCCTTTGAAAATAGACGTGATGCGAGAGTAAAGGGTTTCAGAACACGAACAACCGCACCACACTCCAGCCAGCTTCATACAGTCACGTGACGCCGCTCCTCAAGCCACCACTTGCCCCGCCTGCCCCGCCTTGCCCCGCCTTGCCCCGCCCTGACCTCCTTCTCAACTCCAACGCACAAACTCGACGACTTATTTACGCATTTCTCCAGCATGGTGTGTGTGTGTGTGTGTGTGTGTGTGTGTGTGTGTGTGTGTGTGTGTGTGTGTGTGAAAGTTATGAATATTATTATTAAGATCTGTATCTCCCATCACATCACATCACATCTCGGTGCATCTCATGTTACTGCCGCTCACTGCTGGTTAGATGCTTCCAAGGCATCTCGCTCGCGCACACTCACTCACTCACTCACTCACTCTCATACACACACACACACACA
>CM035192.1:7440611-7443716 GCA_020233015.1 Callinectes sapidus
AAAATGGAGAAGAAGAAGAAGAAGAAGAAGAGATGATGATGATGATGATGATGATGATGATGATGATGATGATGATGATGATGATGATGATGATGATGACGATGATGATGATGAAAGAAAAAAAAAGAAAATATATAATAATATGAATCGTTGAAAGGAGACTCGAGGATGGATGGAAGAATAAGATAAAATACTGAATGCAGATCATCCTGGGCTTATGTGCTTCATGTAAAACTCCTTTCCTTTACAATATACATAACAACACGAGCACAGAAGGCAGGATCATGCAAGTAAAGATGAAAGGGAGGAAGTTCTCGTCCTCCATCTCATCTCCCGTCCTCTCCTTGCCGGGCCCCTGAATAAGAAAACACCGAAAGTCTAAGTCTCCCTCTCCAGAATCTAAAATATTCACATCCTCACCACCGGCACGCGAGGTGACCCACTGGCGGCTGTACATACGTCAAGGCAGGTCAGGTCAGTAGTAAAAAGTTAGCGGGTCATCCTTAGAGAGTTTTCGTCTCTTCCATGTGACTGAGATGAAGAACTACAATGAACGGAACGAAACGGGGGAAAAAATAACGGAAAAGAAAACGAAATTGAATCTATACCTTCATCGCACACATATTGAACCTCCATGGAAACGGGAGATCGTATGTAAGCTGCTCTTGACATTTGAATATCGAGAAGTAAAGTTGAGCAAGGAAGGAGTGTATGTGTAAAATTTTATGTCGACATTTTGCCTCAAAGATATACTACATACTAACATTTTTTTTCTTCTTTTTTTCTTTCTCCCTCTTCTTCTTTCTACACAAATATGGAGTCTCATTGTTTGACTCAATGTTATGTTTTTTTCATAATTGTTTTGTGGAAGCAAGACATGACATAGTGAAAAATAAAAAGCAAAGTTGTCACTGGTACATCAAAATACCCACACACAAAAAAAAGATAAATAAATAAATAAAAAAATTAAGAAAAAAAACGTGGAACAGATACATAGCTAAACAAACAATATCATAACTAAAATAATACAAATGAAGACGGAACGTTACTTTCAATATAAAAAAAAAAAAAATAGAAAAGCAAGTAAAAAAAATAACGAACACAAAAACATTTTACGACTTTAGGTATGCAGAAGGGACAGAGTTTCAATACACAGGATGTAGGGACTCGAAGCTCCGAAGAATACTGGAAAAAAATATGTGGAGGGGAACAATAGTCTTACCAGAGACCCAACAGTTGAAAATAAAAGAACAAAACAGACAGACAGACAGACAGACAGACAGACACACACATAGATAGAGAGAAAGAGAGAGAGAGAGAGAGAGAGAGAGAGAGAGAGAGAGAGAGAGAGAGAGAGAGAGAACTACATTTTAAGGAGCTTTGTCAGATTATCTTTTTATTTACAGCTCTGCGAAAGCGTTTCATTACCAGAAAACAATAAGCTAGAATCATATCTTTCTTTTTTTTTCTTCCAATTTTTTAACACAATATGAAAAGGGAACCAGCGCTAGATTGCTTCACCACGGTGCATTTCACTCATTCCTGAAACATTCATCATTTCTGCTAATTTAGGAATGGACAACGAATAGCCCGGCAGTGTGTGGGCGGAGTAGCGTGCAGCGTGGGCGGTAGGGAGGTTACTGGGCGGAAAATTAACGCCTCTTTAACCTTAGCACTGTTAACATTACTTGGGTAGAAAATCGGGTTTCCATAATTACTGAGAGAAACGATGTGAGTAAAGAGGTCATTTTCGTCTTTTTCTAATCCACAGAACTATTTGAGGCAGTCTTCCTTACTTAACATTAGAAGTGCTGTAAGAATAATACTTCCATCGTTACAGAAAGAAAATCAAAGGAAGAAAGAAGTAACGTTTGTCTTCTCTACATCACAAAACTATTTGAAAGACTCCAGCACTCAAGTAAATATCTGAAAAAAAATCAAAAGAGAATATGAGGAAATGTTTGTCAGCCAGGGAAAGTGTTGATAATAAATAAAAACATTCTCCATGATGAATAAATAGCCGCGGGAGGTGATGATATTTGCACAACCTTAAAAAGCAAAGTCGTATATCTCACTCGCTTCATTATATGGATGAACTAAATCACTCGCCATTTCTTGATGACATAAATGGAAGAAAAATTATTATAAAAACAGGTGAAGGAGATAGCGTGTAATGAGTCTCCCGAGTGAATCAGTGAATGTGAAGCAAAAACTAATGACTTTGAAGCATTCTCTCTCTCTCTCTCTCTCTCTCTCTCTCTCTCTCTCTCTCTCTTGGCTTTGGTATGGAAAAATACAAAACAAAACGATCAGATTAATGGGAATGTACATAAAAATTTCCAGCCTTCTTCACAACACTCACGCTGTAAATAATCTCTCTCTGCAACACCGCCTCCTCCCCATGCCTCTACGGGTCGTTCACACCTCCTCACTATAAAAACTACTACCCTCCTCCTCCTCCTCCTCCTCCTCCTCCTCCTCCTCTTTCTCTTCTCCCTCCTCTTTCTTCTCTTCCTGTACATTCACGCGTAGAATCATTATACTGTTGGACCTTTGCCTATCAAATTGTCCAGCAAATAGCAACGACACATTTTTTGCGTCAGATCATCATGTTTTTATTGGTACAAGGAGAGTGGTGGTGGTGGTGGTGGTGGTGGTAGTGGTGATAGTAATAGTAGTAGTAGTAGTAGTAGTAGTAGTAGTAGTAGTAGTAGTAGTAGTAGTAGTAGTAGTAGTAGTAGTAGTAGTAGCAGCAGCAGCAGCAGCAGCAGCAGCAGCAGCAGCAGCAGCAGCAGCAGCAGCAGCAGCAGCAGCAGCAGCAGCAGCAGCAGCAACAGCAGTAGTAGTAGTAGTAGTAGTAGTAGTAGTAGTAGTAGTAGTACCAGCAGCAGCAGTTAGTAGTGATATATTTTTTCATTCAATTATGCTTAGTTTTTCCTAGGCTTTTATCTTAGGAACCCCCCCCCCCCCCCCCCTCTCTCTCTCTCTCTCTCTCTCTCTCTCTCTCTCTCTGTTTCTGTTTAAGTATCAGAACAGGTGTTCGTGTTTAGGTTGGATACACTCACACCTTCCCCCCCTCCCTCTCTCTCTCTCTCTCTCTCTCTC
>CM035192.1:7449542-7466854 GCA_020233015.1 Callinectes sapidus
AGTTTCTGATCACGCATAGCATATAATGTGAAACTGTGAAAATCAAATAGCCCCAATATTTTAGTTATATATAATTTTTGGACAAAATGTTTTTTATATGTAATTCTGGCTATCTGTAATTTTTTGTCAATAAACTACTACTACTGAATGAGAGAAATTATAGATGGTCTGAGTCCCGCAGCAGTGTGCCAGATGTGTGACATGGGAGAGGATGAGTCGGTGGAGCATGTGATACTTGAGTGTGAGAAGTATGAAAGAGACAGGATGGAGATGATGCAAGTGATTCTGACTGTGTTAGGGCATAGTTGGGATGAGAGAGTGGAGAAGACAGGAAGGGAATGGATGGTGTTGTTGCTGGGACTGTAGAGAGACGAATGAAAGGATGATTGAAGCTGTGAAGGAGTTTCTGGAGAAAATGTGGCGTGTCAGATGTAGAGAAAATTAATGTGCAAGATACTGTTTTTTTTCTGTCTGTCTGTTTTTTTTTTTTTTTTTTTTTTCTACAGGAGTTGCCGATATAAAGGTCTGGCCCTGGACCAATCCCGAGCCACCTGTAACATCAAGATCAAGATTAAGATGTAAACAAAGGTGAGTGAGGTCTTCTTCGCGACCATTCTCCAGGAAAAAAAAAAAAAAAAAAAAAGGATATCACATTGTAAGTATGCCTTTTTATCTTCTTTTGACGTATGTCGTGCATTGTCCATCATTATGCACGTTGATAAAAATAAAGGTTTTGAGTAGTTAGTAAAGGCTGCAGTGTGTTGGGCAGTAGGTATGGGGTCACTCACTGGTGGTGTGGGAGCCGCTCACCTCACCCCGCCTGTGCCACACAAAAGGCTTGTAAACTGACCTGTGGATTTTGTCGTGAATTTAGCATTGTCAAATCGGGTTAATCTTAACCCCCCACCCTCCCCCCCACAAAAAAAAAAAAAAAAAAAAAAAAAAAAATTTATATGAATTATTTTGTTGCCTCTTGGTTGGAAAGTGGTGTTTTCAGTTAGAGAACGAAAAAATTAGTAAAGATTTGTATCATTAAAATCCACAAGAAATGTAATTCTTTTTGGATTCTTTATAGTTGACTAAGGGAAGCATATCTGATTCAGACATGGGCTTCTTAACCACCCGGCCTAACCTAACTGGTTGGCTGCTGGTATATGAAATGGTAGTGAAGGGGACAATGTCGCCTTTTGTTTTTAGCAAGGGATATTTTGGTGCCTTGCTGTTGAATAGGGACCATGATGTACTCTCAAGGCTCAGGACACATGCTACCAAACATGCACTGTCCTTTCGCTATCCCAATCAAGTTATTTAGGTATTATTTTACTTTAACACCAGTCTCAAGTTGGCTTTTCCTTCCCTTCCCATCTGTCAGAGCTTTCCATACTAAGTAATTTGACCCCCATGTGTAACTTTCGGAAATCAATTATAATGGCTCTAGCGATTTTTTAAGATTTACCGAATTTGCGGGATGTGACTAGCCACCCGGCTAGTTGTGTTGTGTCTCGAGGGTAACTGAAGTTGTTGAATGCTACTCCGTGTGTGTCACTGTTCTGCACTGGCGCCGAAATTAGTCATGGTGATTGGTTCCTTGGTTTGTCAGTGGCCAATCACAGCCTCTTGAAGGCTTTGTTTAAAAAATTGTGTGGTTTATTGAAAAAGTGAGATTTTTGTGATTTATGTAGTCTGTAAAAATGATGTTGAGGTTGGAGTTGGGGCATTTTTACTGACTCCAACTACAACTGCAGCAGCACCAAATTCCTTCAGATTCTGACTCTGACTCAATGACTCTGACTCTAACTCCACAGCCCTGCTGTCAAGACAAGCTTGTAATTAATGGTATTGTCTTTTTTTCAGATACTGTTACATAGAGGAAGCGTACACTTATCTTTCATCGGAAAGTTTACTGTATCTGGAGGATCATGTCTGGTTTCAGTGGAGTGTTGAAACTCACTGATCTTGATGATTTCATAGCACCGTCACAGGTAATTAAATATTTTTGATGAATGATAATAATGGATAACCAAGTTTGAGTATTCTAATATTCAATCTTGTTGTTGAAATATCCTTTGAAGATTTTTGAAGATATTTGCATACCATTATTATGGTGAATATTTTGGAATTATCTTTATGTACAGTAAGATTGATAGAATATGTATCTGTTTTGACGGTATGAGATAGAGCACTGTTTGACAATGTAAAATGTTTTCATCTTGTATAATATCTATTAATATTGGATGAACAGTGGTAATACTATACTGTATATGTTAAGGGCAAAGAGATTCATGATATGTTTGTAGTACAGTATGCTAATCACCATACAGTTTTATTAACCGCCTTACAACATGGAAAATGTGATATTAATATAAAGCCTTGGGGTTTAAAAGAGAATCATTGTGACTGTTAAAAGTTTGTTCATGATGAAAGGAGGAAGTTTAGAAGAATGTGTCATTTTCATGTTCATCCTAATTCCAGGAATGTATCAAGCCAGTAAAAGTTGAACAAAAGTCTGGTCGAGGTGTTATACGAATTGAGAATGATGGATCAGATGGTGCCATGGCACTGCAAGTAAGACAGAAACTTTAATATTACTGCAGTGTTGTTTATCATTGTTACATGTATTTTTTTCAGTAGATTTGCTTTTAGGTTTATTCAATTTTTTATGGTTCTACTGTAAGGCTCTTTTTGTTATGTTTGCCCAATCATTTGCCTTGTCCAATCTTTACTTCAAGTTTTTGGATCTTGTCTTGTGAAGTCAGTTTTCCTGCAAGTGCTTTCTGTAACTCTTTCAGATATATGTTGGACATAAAACATGAATTTTATGCTGTTTTAATTCAATTTGCAGTCATCTCCATACTTGGTAAAGTAGCTTTCCTGACCTCAGAGAACATACCATTAAATTAAAGAAGACAGCATGTATAAGAATAGAAAAATATTGCTTTCAGAATAGAAGCATAGAAATATGGAACAATCAAGAGGAAACAGGTATATATGAGAAGCATGGGAGAAGAGAAGATAAATGAGAACAGGGTGTAGAGGGAGAGAGGAAGAAGGCAGGCCTATGATTAATTTCAGAGCAGTTTTAATTAATGACATATGCTATGGAAAAAGAATAACAGATATTACTTTTGATAGCAATGTATATAGGAAAACTGCTTCATCAGAATGCATACATATATATTCAAAGTATCAAATTAGGTTAGCAAATCTAAGATTTTATTTGCATATACATGTAATTGAATTTTGATTACTGTAGAAATAACAAAATAGTATAGCTCATGGTACCTATTGACTCGTGAACACTATCCGTACAGCCAAAGTATGAGAAGGCCAAGATAACTCTCAACGACTGCCTGGCGTGCAGCGGCTGCATCACATCGGCTGAGGTGGTGCTGGTCAATCAGCAGAGTCATGATGAGTTCTATAGGTAATAAAGACAAGCCTTTCTCTCAGTTATAGATTATCAAGTATGATCTTATTTTAATGTAGGTTTAGTGTTTATTTTGATGGGGAGACAAAATGAACAATTATCTTGGATTATCAGAAATTAATTATTCAATACTGGTGTTATAATTTTGTATATATATGTATATATTTTTTATAGAGATCATTTTGAAAATTTATCTATTTGATGACATTAGTGACTATGGTGATGAAGTGTTGTACCATTGTTGATGGAATTCCTTAACATGGTGTTTGTTGTCTGCTACATATTTACATGTTATATTTGTATGATAATTTAATTTCTTGAAATTGCAGAGTTCTTGCTGAAAACAACAGTAGAGAGATTTCAGAGAAGTTGACCATAATAGTGTCCTTGTCACCCCAAGCTGTTCTCTCCATTGCTGCCAAATATTCTTTAGGAGCTGATGAATGTGCACAAAAGCTAGCAAGTAAGTTGTAGAGGGAACCTTTGTACTGCTTTGCTGTGTTGTTAGATGTGTAGTATTGTTGTTCATATTTACCTTCTTTTCACCAGCTAAAAGACCTGAAACATGATTTTAAAAAATGTATTAAAAGTACTGTGGATAGTGTACATTCAGTAACATTTATGAAGTGTCCACTACATGAAAGGTAGCAAAATTTTTCATACATCAATTATGGATTTTTTTATAACATGTAAAAACATAGGGAAAAAAAGCTGCAAGAAAGTGTCTGTGCTGCACATGACAGTTCCTATAATAGAGCTGTATACCAGAATGCACATGGTGCATAAGTCCTTTGGTATTTCAAATTTTGAGGCATCTGTGTGTCTCCCATAATATTCTAAACTTCATTTTTTTTTGTATCAGTGTGAATACAGAATCTTCTGAAATGAGGGATGATGAGAGTTTTTGATTTGTGGAGAGGTGAGCATGTATTGCATTGTCATGACACTGTAAAGTAGCAGCCTATATAGACTAAGAGGCAATTGCTTCCAAAAGTTACAAAGAAGTAAATCACTAATGTGAAAACTTTCTCATTGACACCTTCTCAACACTAATATTTCAATGTAATGATAATGATGATGATGATGATGATGGTGATAATAATAATAATAATAATAATAATAATAATAATAATGATGATGATAATAAACTGTTTATTTTGGTATAGGCAGTTTGAGAACTGAACGTATACATTGTACAGTAAGGAAGGATTAGTAATACAAACTAACAAACATAAAATGAAGCTTAAAATGGAATAAAGTGGTTAGAAGTTGAGCAATGTTACTGTTGTGGGAATTGCACTATTTTTGTATTTATTTGTCCTTGCACAGATTGAGAATAGTTTGTTGTGGTATTGGACACTGTGATGGGGAGGGAGAGGGGAATGTTGGTGTGTGTGTGTGTGTTTGTGTGTTTGAATTTCTTAAGTGTTGGTCAATGGGACATGCATTGACTTTTCCTCCATGCATAAGATTGGTTGACTGAGTTTGGTATTCATGTTATGCTATATTTTGCAGGTTATTTCAAGAGCTTAGGCGCCCACTACATCTTTGATACAAACTTTGCTCGTAGTCTAAGCTTACTTGAAGCTGAGAGGGAATTTCTGAAAAGATATAAGGAAAAGGATTCAGCTTCCAAGACTCTACCTATGCTTGCTTCTGCTTGTCCAGGTATGTCATAGAATTATGTTAGAAATGTTGCAAAAAAATGTCTGTTTGTAAATTTTAAAGATAACAATAAATTTTACATGAGAGGAGAATAAGAAGTTTTAACATTACAGGATGGGTTTGTTATGCTGAAAAAACGCATGGTTCCTTCATTCTGCCTTACATCAGTACTGTCAGGAGTCCTCAGCAGGTGATGGGAAGTCTTGTCAAGGACCTCTGGGGTACACAGAAGGGCTTAGCTCCTGATAAGGCAAGTGGTGTCAGGGGAATACACCATGACTACACATTGGATAGCTAAACCAGAGGAATACTGCTGCCATATTTTGTGTCATAAAAAGAAGACTGATTGAACTCTGTGCTAGTTGAGTACAATTTAATAGTATTAAGAAAACAAAATCCTATTTGGCTGAGTATGTACAATATTACACATGAAAAATTGTGTTTGCAGATATACCATGTAACAGTAATGCCATGCTTTGACAAGAAGTTAGAGGCTGCTAGAGATGACTTTTATAATGAAGCCTTCTCAACTCGTGAAGTGGACTGCGTCATAACCTCAGGCAAGTTACTCAAGTAGACACTCGTGACATAGTGTTTCAAATAAATGTAAGTAACAGTGTTTGCATTAATTACTTACATATCAAAACAAACACATAGGTTGAAAAGAAACTAAGTAATTATGCATTTGGTGATAAAGAATGAATTTAATTTAACTAAGTTGTTAACTCATTTTGTATAAACAGTTTTTATGGCAAAGTAATGCAGTAGGTACTTATTTATAAATTGAAAAGTGATATTGAACCAAGGCTCACATAATCTTTTTCTGTCAAATAAACTTTCATTCATCTTGACAAACATATCTACATGTATGTGGTATTGACAAAATTATTGTAGAGTGATGTGGCATTACTGTAGCTATAATTATTTATAATTTTTTCCTCATCATAAAATTGGATGAAAACTTCACCTTATTCTTTTGTACATTACTTTGGAGATGGATGTAACAAAAATTTGAGCAAAAATTTACTGTCTTGCATTATCATTGTTAAAAATATTTCTGACAGTGGAGGTTGAGCAGATGCTTGTCCGAGATCAGGTGGAATTGGTGACCTTGTCTCCCTGCTCCCTTGATGGTGACCTGAGCTCCGGGTCACAGCTCACCTCCCATCCTGGGTCATCATCAGGTGGCTATGCTCACAGCATATTTGTTAAAGCTGCCAAGGAACTTTTCAACCAAGAAATTGATGACCTACAGTGGAAAATATTGAGGTAATGTGTTCAAGGGAACCACATTCACTCCGAACTCTAGCTTTGAGTGGTCAGTTAGATCTTGTATTGATATTTCAGCAGTCATTGTGTTGTGGTAAAAACTGCTAGTATTTTGTGTTGTTTTTATTTTAACATGTATGAGTATATTGGCAGTCATTTTGACCTAGAATCTATGTAATATATATATATATATATTGTTTAAAAGTCCTCTATCTATCCATATCTGGCCAGCAATACACAGAGTGGTCTAGTACATCATTAACAGCTCCTGGTGGTAAGAAAGTCTTGAGGCTCACTGTCATTTGCCCCTGTAACTTTGGCTACTTGATGTAAAGTCTGTTATGTATTTCCCTTGCTTTTTTTCTTTGTGTCATGCATATAGTGAGATTTGTATTGTTATAGCTTAAGTTTCTTCCTTATTTACAGAAATAATGATTTTCGTGAAGTAATCCTGGAGGTGAATGGTGAAACAGTATTGCGCTTTGCTCTTGCCTATGGCTTCCGTAATATTCAGAACTTGGTGCAGAAGCTCAAGAGAGGGAAGAGCCCCTACCATTACATTGAAATAATGGCGTGCCCCTCTGGTAAGGATTTTATAATTTGTTTTACAATAAAAAGAGTAAGAATGTACTACTATTCTTGACTGTCTGCTCTTTGAAGACACCAGGATTAGATTTTGACACAAGTGTCCATAAGAAGCTTTTTAGAAATAGCTGTCTCTTTGGATTTCCAGACTACTTCTTAATGGCTTGACATGTTGGTTCTTCTACCTTCTCAAAAATATGCTGCCCATTTCATCTCTGATCACTGGCAAACATTTAGAAATTTACTTTTATTGTTGTTCATGAACAGTGGTAATGCACTATGCTTTGTGATCAGATACAGGTTGACAAAGAGAGAAGACTGATTCTTTAGGTATTCAGGCAGGCAATGAGGCTGGAGGTAAATTATCCTCCGGTAATCTTTTACACACATGGCACAATTTATTTTAGATAGATTTGAATAAATACCAAACATTCTGTTAAGCCATAATTTTTGTATTACTTTGAGGGTTTTAGTTGAATTGGATTGTCTTATTATTTTGATATGTAGCTGTTACATTATATTCTTGTTGCAGTTGAGGAAAAAGAATGCTATTAGGAGAGCCTACACAGATAATGTAATGTGTCTTACCTTGTAGGGTGCTTGAATGGTGGGGCACAAGTTCGTCCAGAGAGTGGAGTCTCTTCTAAGGAGTTAGTGGCCAAGCTTGAAGAGGTGTATCAGAATCTTCCTGTATTAAGGCCACATGATGACCAGCGTGTACAGTCCTGTTACTCGGAGTGGCTTGGTGGCCATGACTCGGAGAAAACTCGTGAAGTACTGCATGCCAAGTATAAAGCTGTGGAGAAGAATGTGAATGCTCTGGGAATCAAATGGTAGTTACAGGTGTGTCTGTGTGTGTGTGTGTGTGTGTGTGTGTGTGTGGGTGGGTGGGTGTGGGTGTGGATTATAGAAAATAGATCTTTAGTAATAATTGAAAAGGAAAACTAACAGCAAAATTTCATCCCTGAAATCTTAACAGAGATCTTGTCAAAGAGAAGTTGTCAGTATGTTCATCATTGTGAAGCTTGATGATTGAAGAATTTTATCCAGTAGAATTAGGTAAAAGTGCTAGTTAGATGATGTAGATGGTTGTAAATTTTGAAGATTCATAATTATGGACAGGAATCACAATCTCTAGTGTTTGTTTAAAACTTAAAGAAGTGTAAAGAAGGATAGGATGAAATTAAAAGAGTACATTATATGAAAAACGTGCTAATGGAGAGTTACTGTTATGCATATTGGGAAATTTTTATAGGTATGATTGTGAGTGTGTGTCTTTGTGGGATCTCATCTTTAGTCCAGTCTACACGGAGCTGCTTTTATTTACTTTAGACAAGCTTCTTAATTTCCTAGTGAATTTACTGGTGGAAGCATCTGAAAACTAAGATTATGAATTCACAGCATCTGCAGCACCTCTTCCTGCTATGACACGACACCTGAGGCTGCTCTAAAACATTACCCGAGATAATAATTTTTACCTGTGTCGTGTAAATGGCTTTCTGCGTTGTCTTTATCAGCTTGAAATTCTCTTTGGGAGAGTTAAGTTGACAACAGAAGAAATTGGCATCTAGCATCAGTAGCAGTCTGTAACCACCCTCCTTTTGCAGGGATAATAATCTGGTATATGGATAGAGGGATAGGAAAACAGTAATTGTGGCCTTTAGAAAAAAGGATAGAAGTTATCTTAGAATAGTTTTATGTCCAGAGATAGATTAACTATGGGTGATATTTGTTTAGTTCAGTGGCTGTCAAACTTAGAATCAAATGATGTCTTTATCTTATTGTGAAGAATATGTGTTGCTGTCCAGAATGCTATTTAATCGTAAAAAATCAATTTTCACTTCTTTGTTGTTAGTCCTTTCTTTCATAATGTGTCTTTCATAATGTGCCCTGAAGATCACCACTACTTTCTTGTATATCCCTCTTTCTAGTCTCTCTTATGCTTTTGTACCCCACACAAGGTAGAACCAAGGTAATTTGATTCATGAACCACTTCCCTTTGAGATAATTTTATGACATTTATATGAACAATGGCCCTGTTACTCAAATGCCTTGTCATGGATGGTGTATTAGATTTACAAGAGTATAAATATTTTTGAGCTAAGCAAATGGCATATGTGTAAATATGCATGTACATACTGTGCTATAAATAAACTTTATTACTACATGATGTATAATAAGAACAGATACTTGTCCATTTACTCAACTCAATTTCATATACTATATTCTAGTACCTTTAATATTTCTTCTAGTCAAGTAGCATGGAGATCATTCATGACCATATATCTAAAGAGTAATATATATATATATATATATATATATATATATATATATATATATATATATATATATATATATATATATATATATATATATATATATATGCACCTATGAACCTATTAGAACTTCAAATTTAGGTAGCACTTAAGTACTACACAAACTAAGCATTATTTTTTGAACCGCTAAACTTGGTGAACTTGGTGAAGAGGGAAAGCCTTGTGTATGTAGAGTGAGTGGTCCCTGTAGGGTAGTTTTCTTTCATCCTCACGGCCAGCCTCACGTTTTCTTGGTGAAGGCGGACAGTGGGTCGTCCCGTGATAGCAGCTGGGTCCTCGCCAACTATAGAGGCTGCTGCTGCTGGTGGTGCTGCTGGGGCGGTTCTTAGGAAAATCTTAATAATCATTTAAAGTTATGCGAGTACATGATTGTGTGGAGACCGTTGATTAGTATAAGAAGTTAGAGACTGTTGGACTATAATGATGTCATAGCATGAAGCTACGTTCCTGGAGATACTACAGCGTCACAAACAAATTGTTGACTGGCGTGATATGGTTTTTATTATTATTATTATTATTATTATTATTATTATTATTATTATTATTATTATTATTATTATTATTACTATTATAATTTATTTATTTATTTTATTTATATTAATATTTATATCTATTTATGTATTATTTTTGGGGTGGGGTATATAGCATCGACTTCATTAAGAGCATTCCTATATTCTCTCCATTCGCCACGCGTGTTGTAGCGAGATGGACTGAGACTGCTAATAATAACCAGTATGCAGCGGGAGACTGACTAAGCAGTGGTGCGAGAAGCATTAACAACAGGAGGAAAGCGTGGGCTGGCATGGTTAAGGAGAGGGGGTGTTGGGAGGGCATCTTGGGGCTGCTTGGTGAGCCAGGTGTCAGTTTGGCGGCGTGTGAGTGAGTGTGCGCGTGCGGTGGTGCGGCGGGCCGGTGTACAACGTTCACCTGGGTAAGGCACGTGGCTGTGTTCTTTCCTGCAGCCCTTTTATGCGGAGCGAGGAGAGGGTGTGGTGGTACAGTACAGCACTGCGGGGTGATTGCTCACACGGACTGCCTTAGCTACTTGAGAGTGCGCACTGGAGTGAGGAGTGCCATGTAAACAACCTGTGAATCTGTGGCGCTATGACCTTCGGGGAGTTGTTCCGAGAGTAGGATGATGGAGAAGTAGTGCAGGTGTGAGAGAAGATTGGGAGACTGAATTGTGAAGCAGTGAGGGAATTCGAAGGTAGCCTATCAACTCCCTGATAGATAGTAGCAGCGTATATATATTTGTCTTGCCAGGCGTATAATTAGAGTAGGATATGTTTTCTAAGCTTGAATGGAAGTTGTAACCATAGTTCACCGGAAATCTTAAAGGTTTGCTTGCGTGTGTTGAGAAATCTGATTGGTGAAAACTGCGCACTGTGAGTATTGCGTCATGGGAACTTGAAGTGGGCGGTATTCAGGGAAGGTAGAGGTGGTGTGGCGGTGACGGTGAAGTGCGGCGGCTGGTGAAGGGTGTAAACAAACTTAAGCAAATTACATACTCTTTTCGGATGCTTTTCCTTGGAAGAGGATTGGATTTTGGAGAGTAAGGGAGGGACATGGGAGGAAGCAGACACTACGACAAACAACTGTCAGTGGTGCTCTAGTGAGATATATTTCACAACAGGCGAGTCAGACAGGCATGTTCATGTTAGACTTCGTGTAACACATTAGTGTAGGATGTTTTCGTGATTACAAATGCCTCTAGTCATATCTATAGTATAACGTAAATGGATGCGTGCTTTTGTGTAGACATTTTACCGATGAAAGATTTAGTTCATTGTCTGGAATCCTTGACCTCGTTCTGGCATTGCTATATTATTGCCACACACTGCTGTCTGATGAATAAACACATTAAAAAAGGTGCATTGAGAATTGTACGGCAGTAATCGGAGATGGCATAAAAGTAACAGGTTTCGTCAATAGGGTTACGTCCATAAATTGTGGTGATGTGTCTTGGCCGCGGCATTCACATGCCGCCGTGAACGGGCAGGTGGAGAGAGCACGAGCAGTGTTGTCTGAGCAGTGCTAGTGGCTTCGTAGCGGACGCTCCCCGACCAGTTGTTGGGCTAAAAATAGTGTCAACGTGTGTGTGGCAGTGCTTCGAGCTGGACCAGTGGTACTACAAGTGTTCTATACAACTTTATGAGGCGCACTGTCCAGTCTGAGAAAGAATGAAGCTCCGGGATCTGCCAGCTTTGAACACTGGGAAACTTGAGATTGTTGCGATGCTTCGCGGCACTGTCTCGATTCACTTTGTGGTATAGGGAAATGAATAGAGTCACTGCAATTTTGTCCCATGCTACCCTGATTTAAATATTGTATGTTGTGTGATAGGTGAAAGGTTTATTGTATGGCTTAGAAACTATAATGGCAGGGCTGTATGTTTAATCTGGTTTCACTCTCTAATATCCCAGTGGGGTTTCAGACAGCCTGTTGGAGTAGTGTACACGATCCGAGGTGTGTATATGTGGAGTGAAGGCTGCGTCCAGGTGATCGCCCGGCCCCTAAGCTCAAGGAAAATACTTCACAACGAGGATTACACTTAAACCGACCCGATAATTTACGACTTTATCGAATCGTTGAGCCGAGGTGATAGTTGAGTGCGTTGGCATCAACTTGGCTCCGATCTGTAGGACGTCACCCTAGAGATTGTGTCAAAGGGGCGTCTTCAACTGGCCGTGACCTGTGCGTCACTGCCTGAGGACACCGCCTCTGTTGGTGGAGAGGACGGCGACGCCTACCACTGACTGGGTATCATTCTACTCCTTGAGCGTGGCATAAGAAGAGGGAGTGAGGCACGTGGTGGCCTCGGCATCATCCACTCCTCGCCTCAGGTGATTCCAGCTGCTGTTGTTGACGGCAGCAGCTGAGCCTTGTCCAAGATGTCAGGACGAGTAGGAGAGGACAGCGATGTCCCTAAGGGTCCTCACGGGAGCGGGGCACCCACAATCAATGGCTCCATCGAGGCAGCACTAACTCCGGAGCTCCTCTTCCGTATGAACAAGAAGATCGCACAGCTAACAAAGGTATGTGTCTATCCACTTTAGTCACTATTGTTACGCTCTTGATGTGTATTGTTATGTAAGTAGATGCGTCAAGGGTCTGTGGCTACAAGTATGAATAGGAAAATTATGATTAAGAATGGTAACGTCTGCTTACCACGTGTTAAAGTTTGCATGACGTCCACACTTGAGGGAATATGACCTGCTAGTTAATGAAAAGTTATTGTTTTTTATCCTATTTTATTGCAATGTTAGATTTTCTCTGAATAACTAAGAATGGCGCAAAGAAATTACGCTACATTCGCGTGTAACTGTCTTCCTTTGTCCTAGTCAGGAGTTTCCGGCACGACTCCCGCTAAGGAAAGGAGTGGCAGGTGTTACACATGGGAATTGACTTACCTGTAGTGTATGTGCAGACCGTGGCACTGAGAGGGGTGGAAAGTTTATAAGAGTTATTTCCTTCTCATGAGATGCTACAGTGGACGCAAAAACAACCAAAAAAAAAACAAGCGCTGCAGTAAATCTTCGATGGGGTGTTGAAACTCATTATTTACGACGTTACTTATGCATGACTGATATAGTTATAATACAGTTGAGTAGTGAAGGTGGTAGATAAACCTCAAGTTGATGCAGGAATGCTTGATTTCTCTAACATTTCGAATATGTCTTCTTTAGAGAGTTATAGTACAGCACTCGACATTTCACTCTATCTCTGAGGAGGAATTCTAGTCGAAACTTTAGAAAATTAAAGTATTCCTTTGCCTACCAGAGATCTATATATCATCTTCACTAATAATGCGTGGAGAGTAGGATGTTAAAAATAGTGGGAAAAATTGAGTGGCGGAAGGACCGAATTCCTTAGAAGTACAGCTTATATTATATTATGCCGAAGATCTGTGTGTGTGTGTGTGTGTGTGTGTGTGTGTGTGTGTGTGTGTGTGTGTGTGTGTATGTGTGTCCCCTTAAGTAGTGTTCAGCCCTGTGCCAAAGTCTTTCCGTGTCCTGATAACAGTGATATAACGAGGACTTCTGTGTTTGACGGTTTAGTGTGTTAGTCTCCTCTCTCTCTCTCTCTCTCTCTCTCTCTCGGTTTAGTGTGTTAGTCTCCTCTCTCTCTCTCTCTCTCTCTCTCTCTCTCTCTCGTCTCTCTCTCTCTCTCTCTCTCTCTCTCTCTCTCTCTCTCTCTCTCTCTCTCTCTCTCTCTCTCTCTCTCTCTCTCTCTCGTTGATTGTCAGCCTTGTCTTGGTGATTTATTGCTTTGCTCGATATACAACCGAAGCATCTATTAATATTGTTTCATTTATCTATTTGTTTATTGGTTTGCTTATTATTTGTTTAGGTTTTTCAAGTGGGGGGAAATTGAGGTGAACTGGAGGGAAGAGTATGATGTTCGTATTGTTGCTGTTGTTGTTGTTGTTGGTGGTGGTGGTGGTGGTGGTGTTGGGGGTGGGGCAGGTTGTGGTGTTGGGGGTGGTGTTGGTGATGGGGGTGGGGGTGTTGATGGTGCCAAGTATAGCTGTGGTTTGTCTTCTTTTACCATGCTGGCACCCTCCCTTCCTTCCCTCCCATCCTCTGGTCCCCTCTTTCTCGCTCACTCTTCCCCTTTCCGTCTCTCCTTATTGTACCCATCTGCTGCTCAATCCTCTCTCCCTTTTTTATCGGTTTTCTCACCATAAACTACACTGCTACTAAGATTAAAATATCTGCACTTACCTTCCCCAATGCCTCACCCGTTTGTCCTACTTTTCTCAGTCCTTCATCCGGTAGTTCAACATGTCCTTCTCTTGCTATCCGCTACCTACTTCGATGTGGGACACAGCAGGTATGAGGTCGCTGGCACCCTCCAGACAATCACGTGAGGAGCCACACTCACTGGTTCACTAGATTCTATGATGCTGAGAGAGGATACAGTGACCTCGTCAACAGCAACAATAGCAGTATTTCATGTCACTCTAGGACCAGGGAAAGTAGGTGAAAAAAACAAGTACTTTTTGTCCTAAGGTATTCGATATTTATCACCACTGTTGCTATTTTATTTGAGTAATGTTAGACAATTTAGGTTATACTATGTGGCTTAGGGTAGGTTAGATTAGATTATGTAACGCAACTTTACTCATCATAGTACACTCTGAATCATCTTGTGATTATAAACTGAAAGATCTAATAAAAACCTGTGATGAACGTGGCGTCAAAGAATGTGATGTGGGAGTAGTCACGTGGACGTGTTGGTACTGACGTCATTGATCAGCTGGGCACCTGACTGCCAGTCGCCAGGTGAGGGTTGCCTTCCTCTCTCGCTCCTTCTCCGCACGCTGGGAGGAGTTCACCTTAAATGGACGTTCTCTGGGAAAATAACCTGAAAGGAACTGATTCTTGCGGAAAGTGTTTGTTCATGCGCTACATCGTGCTGCCAGTGAAAGCAGCCAACGCAAACTAAACAAACAGCAACGACAACAACAACAAACAAGCCATGGGTTCAGGCACGGCAAGGAATCTGACTGGCAAACAAAAATATCCTCAAGGGTTACTTTTCACCCATGGTCAACCACTGTCAACCGGACGGAAGACGAAGGCGGCGCGAAGAGCAGAGCCAAAGACGAAGCTACAAACACCCTTCGAGTTTTACGAGCAAACCGTGAGAAAGAGCCACTGCCGCTGCTGCCTCCCTGTGTGTGTTGCTGTGACGTGGATGTCCGCTTTGGGTGCTCGAGCTCGACGAGGTGTGGTGGGTCCTGCTTTTTTGGCCACACCGCTGAGCCAAAGGGTGGCGGAAGGGGAGGCAGAAGGTGGGGCGCGGTGACTCAGCTGTCAGAGAGAGAGAGAGAGAGAGAGAGAGAGAGAGAGAGAGAGAGAGAGAGAGAGAGAGTCATGAGAGGCAGGTAGGCAAAGACACTGAACATGAGAGTACGGGCTTTTGTCTCTTTGTCACGTCAGATATTGGGACTGATCTGTTACTTATCATTACCACGCAGGATTTCACTTCGACCTACCTGACATATGAATCCTGGGTAGATTTTCGACTTCATGATTGTTTGACTCTTGTGTGTAACCTCTCTCTCTCTCTCTCTCTCTCTCTCTCTCTCTCTCTCTCTCTCTCTCTCTCTCTCTCTCTCTCTCTCTCTCTCTCTCTCTCTCTCTCTCAATAGACTTGCACGCACACTGTAGCTTCTCTTAAGGGCAACACAGTCCTCCCCTCCCCCTCGGAAATAGTGTGTGCTGCAAATATTAATAGTTGGCACAGTTTACAGACAAGCCTTGGGCCAACTTGGGAGACGCTACACACACACACACACACACACACACACACACACACACACACACACACACACACACACACACACACACACACACACACACACACACACAGGGAGAAGATGTGGTTCCTCTTAATTTTGGCCCCACGCAGGTAAACAAATAAAAACACAGATCTCCTACACCTTTGTTCTTTGTGTCTTTCTCTCTCCTGAGCATTTATCGTACTTTACGTGTCCCGCTTACTGTTGGTTCATTTTGCCGTCTACTTCCCAGTCTGTCCATAGATTCCCGTAGTTCCCTGTTGTTTTCTCTCTATAGATGGGTCAAGATTAGTCAGTACTTTGTGTAGGTAAAAGCAGAGTCATGTGCTGCTCGTATTTCACTTCCTAATTCTCCTTTCTCCAACTCCTCTTGTTTGTCGTTGTCGTCTTTCTTCTCCATCTTCCTCCCCTTCTTCTTCTTCCTCCTCGTCTTCCTTTTCCTCCTCCTCCTCTGTCTCTTCCTCTTCTTTCTTCCCCTTCTAGACTCTCTTTCTCCTTCTCCTCCCCCTTCATGCCCTGAATAGGGTTTGACAAGCGCAAGCCCGAAGTTAAAGTAAACAAATAAATAAGCATAGAGACAGGTTACGGCGTTCTAAAGTAAGGAAAATAAGAATGAATAAATAGAATGAAATATCAGTCTCCGCGCTGCTTTTGTGAGAATTGCGCTATGGAAACTCTTGTGTGTGAAGTTAATATTGTTCATGGTCTTAATCTGTAACAATTTAACGCGACATAGTACCTTTTGACATTGGTAGTTAAGTGAAATAGTGAGTGAGTTTGTAGGATCAAGACAACACCATCATAATTTGTCATCCTAATTATCTTCATCATCGTCATCATCAACTATATTCCTGCTGTATCATCATTTACTTTCATGATCTTCATTTATTCCCACCAATCGCGAAAGACACAGGTCTGAGCGTGGCACACCTTGTAGCTCGCTAGAATATATATACATGCTTGTAAGTGCTGGCGATGGCTGGTGTAGCAGGACGGGCAGGTGGTGATGGTGGTGGCGGCTGCGGCAGTATCCATTTTTGTGAATGACGTAATCTAAGCGAGCAGAGTTTGGAGAGAGAGAGAGAGAGAGAGAGAGAGAGAGAGAGAGAGAGAGAGAGAGAGAGAGAGAGAGAGAGAGAGAGAGAGAGAGAGAGAGAGAGAGAGAGAGAGAGAGAGAGAAGGAACGGGCGTGAGATAGAAGGGGGGGGGGGGCGCAGCTTGGCCGGGTGTCAGAGGCAGCGGGTTGGGGATCTGGTGGTCTCTCTCATGAAAGCCAACACTGTGACTCACTTCCTCATAAACAGAAGCTTAATACCCTTCATGTCCCCGGAACAGCGACGAGGTGTCCACTTTGGGTACAGCGTGGCCACATACGGGGATGACGAGACGGTGAGAGGGAAAGGGACAAGCTCTTCAGTAATGGCTGTTTATTTCTGTTACGTAATTCTGTTCTGGGATATGGTGCAAAATTTCTCATTCTTCCTCTTTGGCTCCTTCGGTACATAATTAACGTTAGTCTCAAAGGGATGTTTTCACCACTGTGTCTTTGGTTTATTACAAGGTTGGGTATCCCGGTGCACTTGTCTCTCTCTCTGGAACGCTCTTCTTTACCGAAATGTTTTCATGGAATGTTGATCTCACCGGGACGTTTTTCATTACCGCACCGGAAATATCAACCCATTAAGATATGCCGCATCGGAATCTTTATAGGGGGGAAAACTGA
>CM035192.1:7466954-7485326 GCA_020233015.1 Callinectes sapidus
GGAGAGTGCTCCTACCAACACACAACACACAACACACATCACACAACACACAACACACAACACACAACACACACACAACACACAACACACATCACACAACACACAACACACACGGAAGGGGCATTTCTGGGGAGAGTGCTCCAACCAACACACAACACACAACACACATCACACAACACACAACACACATCACACAACACACATCACACATCACACAACACACAACACACATCACACATCACACATCAACACAAATAACAAGAAACAACAAACAACAAAGAAAAACAACAAACAACAAAAAACAACAAAAAAACAAAAAACAACAAAAAACAAAAAATAAACAACAAACAACAACAAACAACAAACAACAACAACAAACAGAAAACAAACAACAAACAACAAACAACAACAAACAACAACACAAACAACAAACAACAACAAAAAACAAACAAACAACAACAAAAAACAAATAATACAACAAACAAAAACTACAAAAAACAAAAAAACAACAAACAACATAAAAACAACAAACAACACAAACAACAACATACAACAAACAACAAACAACAAACAACAACAACAAACAACAAACAACAAAAAACAACAACAAACAACAACACAAACACAAAACAAATATACAAACAAAAAATAAATCCAAAAAAATAAAGAAGAAAAGAAAAAAACAAATAAAATGTAAAATAAAATAATAAAATAAATAAAATTAAAAAAACAAAAAATAAAACAATAAAATTAATAATAATAATAATAATAATAATAATAATAATAATAATAATAATAATAATAATAATAATAATAATAATAATAATAATAATGTTACGCGTGATTAGAAGAATAAAAACCTGATTCATCCTGTATCCTCTTACCACAAGCTAATACAGAACCTCAACCACTCAAGAGAAATAACAATGAAACTGTACTGGCTCCCACACGAACCTTAAAACCATCCTCAACTTTTTTCACTGCGCCGTGCAACATAACTAAATCTTAACAAATACCAACAAGAAATATAGAAAAGATCATTAAAAGGAGTATATTCAACAGTATTTACCCTTGAGACGGTTGTGAATTAGGAGGAAAGGTCACAGGGATACTTTGTTAATACAGAAGACAAAACCAAATCGCAGGAAAAGTGTCAAAAAACCACGTGTAACATACTGAGGTGTTTTGAAAATATTTGAAGAATGACGCAGGATTTTTCGAAATACCACGCTATGACATTTAGACACACTTCATCGCTGCACCACCTCCAATATTCCAAAAGGCTCCAGTTTAAGTGACACAAGTTTTCAAGGGTGTTTTTACGGTTCTAATGACAAATGAACAAGGCTACTATATAACTGAGAGGAGAAACACCCTCAGAAACCCCCGGCTTGTACTCTCTGCGGTCTTGAAAATAGTAGTGGTGGAAAAGTGGAGCGTTTCTGAATAATGACCTAAGACTCACAAAAAAAAAAAAAAAAAAAAAAAGGTGACTAGAGAAGAAGAAACTCAACTCGTAAGGACATGGAGAGGACAGTGTATGGTGTGTAGCGTCCAAATGATACGAAGTAGAGACAGGTGAATGTTTGTTAATAAGTGTTTTGTTCCTTCATATTGTCCTCCAGCCACTCTTGCCCACCCCACACACACACACACACATACACACACACACACACACACACGCACGATCAGCATGCAAACACCGTCATGCAAACTCATTCGTATAGTGCAATTGCCATCGTAACCCCGGCAACGTCACTCTCACTATTGCAACCTCTAATTAATTCATGAATGGCTCCCTTCCCCCTAACTACACACACACACACACACACACACACACACACACACACACACACACACACACTGCCACTATCACTACCTTGAGATTGACGGCGGCGTGTTGCAGGTTCTCCCGGGGCAGCGTAAAGACGGAACGAGTACGGATCACCGGGTCCTGTGTGACTGGGAGCTTGGCAGAGGGCGAGGTGATTCTCTCTACGCGATGTCCCTTCACCCACAGACCAGAGCGACACACCACCTCCACGTTGGGGACTAGATTTTGTTGTTAACCCGTTGTCTTTCAGCTTATTTTGCTATCTTTTTATCCAAGTGTTATTCATTGAAACTATGTTGCAGATATTCCTGATCAGACATATGGAAGGAAACTACTCTACTCCTCATTGATGTTCCGTGACTTACAGTAGTACATCATCTTAAATATCCTTAATTTCCATTGTGGTTTTACTGTACATAACTTCGCTTACACTATTTTGAATGACCTATGTTTATTGAGGTAATTGTTTTGTATTGATTTTGGGTTTACGCAGGTAATCTTTATATTTTAGCGCAAGCCATTCCAACTTTAGTATAGGAGTTATCTCACTGTTTCCGATTTTTACATTATATATATGAAATAAAATGTGATGAACTGCATTTCAAGGCTGCCATAACCATGCTCTTAAAAAGAAAAAAACTGGGAGCTTAACCTGCAGTGCTAAACATTTTTAGCAAAAACCTTCTGGGGCCAAGCATTTTTTTTTTTTTTTTTTTTTTTTTTTTTTTTTTTCTTCTTGCGGAAAGGTGTTCGGCGTGGTGTCTGCTATACACTCTCATCTTCCTTACACCTCCAGCCACGTATAAAAAGCGAGGTTGACTTTGCTGAGAAGCCACACACTACTGCCCAAATAGTTTTCATCTTCACTGTGGTAAACATTCCTCACAAAATCATTCTCTTCTTACACTTTTTGTTTTCAGCTCATTTCCATTGTTTTTCGCTCATTACTTCTCTTCCTTCATAGCACAGAAAAAAATGTGAAGTAATCGTTAAATATTACACACTGTGAAGGCATTATACAGGTAAATAACAAAGGAAATTCTCCAGCTTTCGTCTCACACCGCGACCTATAGATCGGACTAAACAAAGTTAACAAACACTGGTCAAAGGCTCGATTCTCACTGGACGGCAGCAACAGGACCAAAATTAAGATGTCAATACATCATTTCTTTCGCTGTCTCCTTTATTTCAACATTTCTATATAATGCTCAATGTCATTTCATCACATGTTGCCAATACTCAGCCAAAACAACACTGGCTACTGGGGTATCCTATATAATTATTCAAACACGCAATCATCGTACGTACATTTCTGACACACCTATTTAAAAAGCTTGTTACTTGTGGGCAAACTATAAGTAAATGGAAGGCAGATTACATTCTGCACAACGTTTTAGTGTCATCTTTATTACTATTACAACTGCCATTATTAGGACTACAACTTCTGATACTACTTCTTGACAATAAACCAATGCATTAATATTTCACCCACAAGTTAGAAATATCCCACTCGCAGCCTTCTAGTCTCTCTCTCTCTCTCTCTCTCTCTCTCTCTCTCTCTCTCTCTCTCTCTCTCTCTCTCTCTCTCTCTCTCTCTCTCTCTCTCTCTCTTATTCCTTCCATTTCTATAATTATCGTAGGCCCTTTATTGGCAAGAAACTATACATGGTCAGCAAAGTGCGCCAGATGTGTGACATGGGAGAGAATGAGTCGGTGGAGCATGTGGTACTTAAGTGTGAAAAATATGAAAGACACAGGATGGAGATGATGCAAGGGATTCTGACTGAATTAAGGCATAATTGGGATGAAAGATTGGAGAAGACAGGAAGGGAATGGATGATGTTGTTTCTGGGATTGTGTACAGAGACGAATGAAAAGATGATTGAAGCTGTGAAGAAATTTTTGGAGAGAATGTGACGTGCTAGCTGCAGGGATGAGTAGTGTACAGGATACTGCTTTTACGCTTTGTTCTGCATGTCTTTTGTTTTTTGTCTTCTACAGGAGTTGCCGATGCAAAGGCCTGGAAAGCCATCCCAGCCACCTGTAGTATCAAGCTCAAGATCAAGTACATCCAGAACACGAGGACGAGTGAGAGTGTAAAGTGCGTGTAAGAAAAAATAATATAACCACATAGGGAAGTGCCGATGTGAAGGCAGGCATTACCACCACATTAGCAAGAAGGGAAAGAGTATTAAGAGCAGCTGCGATGGAGTACATGAGTCCCCAGGAGCCTGCTATGGGAGTGATGTAAGTGGTCTGGATGTGGAGTGGTGTGGTGGGAATGCCAATGTGGACTGGTAGGTACACTTGTTTATTGATGTCAAGTAAGGAATGATGTTAGTTATAGCATTTTTTTTTTTTTTTTTTTTCTGCTCTGCACCAGTGTAGGGGGTTGTGACGGGGCAGGAAGTTTCACGGTAGTTGGCAGCAGACTAAATAGTATTTTCAGTCTTCCCATAGAACTCAGTTTGTGAAACCTATCTCTCATTTTTATTCTATTGAATGTCACATCATAAGATACCTCTCTTAGTAGAGGCATGTATAGGCTCATCCTATTCAGCATGGACTCGTGGATCAGAGGGGAGGCTACTGTGTAGTTGATGGGACATCTTAAAATCAAGTGAACAGCTGAACTTTACTCAGAAAAAGGGAATGTTCATTTGCCAGATGTTCATCAACATCCCTTCCTCTAGAATTTTTCCAAATAATTTCCTTATTTCCTCTTCCATACTGTCACATGCCCACTTTTCCCGTTTTTCCAGCAACTCCCATTTACTGCTCCTTGTATTATTGATCTTAATCTTGCTACTGGTATCCTAGTGTGGTTACAAACAATGTACTGGCTCCTTTCACCAGATTCACTTTACAGTTTAGGATGTAGCTCGGGAACCTAGCGCCATAAACCCTTCCTCTGCAATGGGACCTGATTCTGTTCACCTGGCATTACTGAAACATTGTTCCACTAATCTAGCATATCCTTTATTCAAAATATTCACTATATCTACTAATTCTGGGGAAATTCCTGATGTTTGAAAGAAATCTTCAGTAGTGCCTATTTTCAAGAAAGGCAAGCGGTGTGATCCTCTATAACTACCGTCCAGTAAGTCTCGCTTCAGTTTGTTGCAAAATTTTAGAGAGAATAATTGTTGTTGCACCACATGAGTATTTGGAGACCAATTCAATATTAAATGACGACCAGTTTGGCTTTCGCTCTGGCAGGTCTGTAGAGGATCAGCTCTTACTGATGTATAACGCAGCAGTCTCTAAGTGGATGGACACTGGCAATGTGGTTGATATCATTCTTTTTGATTTTTCAAAAGCCTTTGACACTGTTAATCACCAGATTCTATTTACTAAACTTAACTTATTGGGTATTAATGGTATCATTCTTAACTAGATTAAGACGTTTTTAACTAACAGGTCAATGGAAGTTGTTGTGGGTGGGCAGAACAGTTCTTCATTTCCAGTAATTAGTGGAGTGCCACAGGGTTCTGTATTAGGTCCTACTCTTTTCTTAAATATATAAATCACATCTCAACCACTTTATCAAATGTAAAATTATTCGCTGATGACCTAAAACTATATCTTGATTAAACTTCAGTCTTCATACTGTGTTGGAGGGCATTAGCTTAGTTCAAAGGGATATTGACTCGCTAATTAATGTAGCCAAATCTTGGGACTTAAAGATTAATGCAACCAAAACAAAACTCATATGGAGCTTTGGCCCCAACCTCCAACAGTCCCTTGATCTGGGTCCATATTCATTCTATACTGTTAAAGGTAAACCCCTTACACTCAGTTCCACTGCTGTAGATCTCAGCATAACTGTTGACCCTTCATTAAGATTCCACCATCATATTCAATCCATAGTGTCAAAGGCTGCTGGTTTATCATATTCCTTTATCAAGTCAACCCTGTGTCACTCCAGAGTCTTATGGCTACACTTTTCATTACACACATACGTCCACTTCTTGAATTTGCATCTCCAGTCTGGAACACCGGTTACATCACTGATTTGTCTCCCTTGGAATCTGTTCAGCACAGATGGACAAAACTAATTACAGGTTGTGAGGATAAGTCCTATGACCAGCGACTTAAAACCTTAGATCTTTATTCTGTAAAAGGAAGACTATTGCGTGCCGATCTTATTAAGTGTTGGAAGATATTCAGTGGTATGTCAGCTATAACTCCTACAGATCTCTTTACCATGGCTCCAGCAAGAGATATCACTCGGGGACACAAGTATAAGATTTTTGTTCCTCCCAGCACTTGTGAAGCCAGACATAGATTTTTCTCAGTCCATGTTGTCAGGCTGTGGAATGCTCTTCCCCCAGAGGTTGCAGAGTCAACAAACGTAAACTGTTTTAAGAAGGGACTTGCCGTATTTCTTGGAGATACTTTATTCGAGTATTGAACTTTACCATTCTCACCATGGCTAATAGCACACTTTCCAGTCTGATCCGTCGTACTTTTTTTTTTGCTTTTTGCTGTTATACATTATGGAAGACTGGCATGCTAGCCGATGTGGGGTTCCCTTCAAGGGAGCCCAACCAGGTAAGAACCCTAGTCCTTAACTAACGTAACCTAATTGATAGGGTAAATTTTTACTTTTACACCAGTCTCTCAATTTCAGATGAAACTATTTTTCTCAGGTAGAATTTTGTGTGTTTTGAATTAATCTGCTTGTTGTTTTCCTCACAAATCAGTAGTCTTTTGGGGGGCCTCCCAACCCCTAACCCCAAAGCTAACGATTTGCGACAGAAACAGCAGTAATTCAAAACAGACCGAAATCTACCAGGGAAAGATAATTTTGTCCTCACCAATGAGAGACACAACAAACACTGATGACACTCACCTGATACCATACCCCAAAAATCAATAAAACCTTAAAATTCCATAATCTGCAAACTAAAGTAGTTCATCATACCATACAACCATTCAAAATTAAGTAAATAACCTCACCTTTACAATCAAACTACTGTCTGTGGCCAGCAGTGCTCTAAACTTAAACATTACATGAACTAAACGTAACCTGGTGGGGGTCAAATCTAGCCCTGGGGTGCTCTAACTGAAACTTATTGTATATGAAGTTGAAAATCCTTAAATAAAAGGTTTTATCTGATGAGAGAGGTGAAAATTGCCACTGTTCCATGAGCAAGAAGGTAAAATTGTAATAAAAAAATGCATACATTTATATGATATTCATATATTTATTTCAGTCTGTGCTGTGATTGTGGGGCTCAGATACAACCTAACCCAACCAATCGTTGCATTGCCTGTGTGCGGGCACAGAATGATGTCTCTGAAGGAATACCAAAACAGCACACTCTTTATTTCTGCCGAGGGTGTGAAAGATACTTGGATCCACCAGCTACTTGGGTGCCAGCAGCCTTGGAGTCTAAAGACCTTTTGAAACTTTGTCTCAAGAAAATGAAAGGATTAAATAAGGTGCGATTGGTTGATGCAGGATTTGTCTGGACTGAGCCTCATTCAAAGCGTATCAAGGTGAGTTACCATGATATTGAGAACTGGAAATATATATTAGTGTCCAATACATTATTTGCACAAGAGTATCTTGTAGGTATAGTTTTCATAATATCCTTGCCATATTTTGCTCATAGACTCAAGAGCCTCAAACTTTTCATGACTCCTTTTTTTTCTTATTGTACCTTTTCTTTATTTTGAATACTTTTTTGGTGGTTATACAGTATTTATCTGCTCATTGTAATCTTGAAAATTTAAAGATAAAAATTTGTCATTTTGATATTATTCAGTTACAAGTTACTTTTCCATGTCCTTTTGTAGATGTCCAACACATTGGGAAATAAATATTTCGTGTAGGGAACCCACAGAACATCTGATTTTTTATCTCTCTCTGTATGGAATAAACTTCACATGTTTGCAGGCAGATTCTGGAATGTTGGATGTTTGCTGTGCCAAATAATGGTGGCATACCTGGAGCTAGCTTGTAACTCAAGTTTTTGCTCGCAAGTCAAAGCAAGAAATCAACCGAGTGACAGCTCATATGTCAAATTACTCAAAAGTCAGAACACTGTACTCTCATCCCTTTTCTCTGGTAAACTCTGGAATCCCTGCCTGCTTCTGTATTTCCTCCTCCCTATAACTTGAACTCATTTAAGAGTGAGGTTTCAAGACATCCCATTCTCTCTCAACCCTGTTTGGGGACTGGTATCTCAGTGAACCCTTATGTTTAATAATTTTTCTTGCCCTTGACCAGTTTCCCCTTCATACATAAAAAAAATCTTTTTACTTGTTGTAGGTGAAGCTTGTGGTGCAAAAAGAGATTCAAGCTGGAGCAGTCCTGCAGCAGGATTTTATTGTGGAGTATATAATAGTGGGCCAAATGTGTGATGACTGCCATCGGGTGGAGGCCAAAGATTATTGGCGGGCTGTAGTGCAGGTGAGTGCCTCGTTGATATTTCTTTGAAGTTGACATTAATTGTCACTGTTATTTTAGCAATGAAAGCAGGACTGAGGATGCATGAATCAAATCATTTCAAATTTTTCAAGGTGTAGTTCTGTGGTAGATAGATGTGTTGTACTTTTTCATGAGTTTTTCTTGTTTACCATCATGCCAGTATTGTTGTAATTGTAAACCTTTTCAGGTACGACAGAAGGCTGACCACAAGCGAACTTTCTATTACCTAGAGCAACTCATCATGAAGCATAATGCCCATGGGAAGGCATTGGGCATCAAACCTTTGCATGGTGAGCAGTGCACACTAGGGTTGTATGCCATTGGCAAGGGATATACATATGCTTTACTGAATATATAATGACATCTCTTGTAGATTTTATTATAATTATTGTTATTATTATTATTGTTGTTATTATTTTTGTTGTTATTATTGTTGTTGTTATTATTAATATTGTTACTATTATTTTTATTATTATTATTATTATTACTATTATTATTATTATTATTATTATTATTATTATTATTATTATTATTATTATTGTTGTTATTATCATTGAGTTTTAATCTGCATACTCATGAAGTTATTAATTTGAAGACAAAAAAATTTGCCTTAACAATGGAGCACAAACTCTATTTTTGTCCATTTTTAAAAATTAATTGGGACTTGCATGATGGTACTAGCAAAGATGTTTTTATCCTGTATGTTCCTCTTGTCTCTGTCATCAGTTTTTGAGGAAATAGTTGTATAGATAGTGATGAAGTCAACAGTTTAAGAATTCTCCAGAGATTGTAATATAATTTGTATAATTTCAATTTACAGAAGGACTTGATTTCTACTTTTCCAATGAGCAAGGTGCTCGACATTTGGTGGACTTCTTCAATTCAGTTGTTCCATGCCGCTGGACTCACTCCAAGAAACTCATCTCCCATGATATCCACTCAAACTGCTACAACTACAAATTTACATTTAGGTATGGGTGAGATGTCTTCTACGTTGTGATATTTCAAGTATCTTATGCCTTCAATTACTGATATCTTTGCATTTGCTTTTCAGTGTTGATATCGTGCCAATATGCAAAGACAGTGTTGTTTGTTTGCCCAAGGCTCTAGCTCACCAGCTTGGAGGGATTGGCCAGATTTGCGTTGTACAGCGCATAACAAACCACATCAGCGTAATTGATCCTTCCACAGCCCAATGTAAGCTGCTTGTTATTCTATTCTAAACTGAACCAAAATAACTATATATCTATATATATAACTATATATATATATATATATCTATATATAACAAAAGCAAAAGTTAAAGTAAATATACCAATGAAATTAAGTGTACATTTGGCTGTTTTTAAACATGAAAGCAACTGAAAAGAAAAGACTAGAACTCTTTGCCTCCATTACACCATATGACATTTGTGTGCACTATTTCTCTTTTCTTATTCAGTGTACATTCCTTATTCTTCAGTGAGGATGCATTTATTTTGGTAAAGATATTACCTACAATTACCAATGTTTATAATTTCATTATGCTTTAAAATTCAGATTACTAGGAAAAACCTTGTGGTCCATCTTTACTGCTGCTTCACAGAGATATATACCCTGTAGTAAATTGTGCTACTCATTTGTCTGGTAATTATAGTAATTTATGATTATTGTAAACCCCATATAAATCAGGCCAATTGTAGGGAGGGATTATTTGAGTCTTCCGAGTTTGTTTCTCTCCCTTTTCTTTCTTTCCTTTACATTTTGTATGCCTGTTACCACTAAAAGTTGAAATTGGTTTTACATATTGCATAGTAAGCACACACACACAGACATTGGTGTGGTATTTACATTTATTTTCAGAAATCTTGATAAGAATTAAAGATTTTTATACTATATTGAATATTCTAATTATTGAGTATTATCCACAGTTGCAGAAATAAGTAGTAGTGTGTACTGGCGATCACCCTTCAACTCCCTGTGCACTGCAAAAAGCCTGACAGAATTTGTTGTGATGGATGTAAATGATGCAGACATCAAACATTTCACTGGTCAAGGACAAATCTCACACAAGGTATATATATATTTTCACCTTTATTTCATGTGGCAGGCATATCATTATGTGCAAAAGTATCCTTTCTTGCCTCAAACTATAGGTAGATTTTATTACATTACTTGAACATCACCAAAATTCTAGTGCAGGTGTTTACCTTGTGAAACATATTAAGTAAACAATTTGAGAGCCTACATTTTTTAAAATCATTTGTTCCTCATTTATTTTATTTTTCCTTTGGCAGTTGTATTTTATGGCTGTGAAAATTATTGTTGTAAACTTTCTCAAATACATGTGGTTGCAAAAGGTTAGGAATGAGATGGCAAGAGTTGGGATTGTGGACTTTGATTTAAGATTACAATCCTCATCACACACACACTATAACATTTATGATGTTTATAGATATGGATGTAATCAATACTGAACACGCCCAACAGACATCCAATGGAGCTAGGAGTGTGAACGTGTAGTGTTTTGTCTGGGCCTTTCTACCTGGGATAGCTTGCCTGGTATATAGGCAGTGGGTGGATTCTATCCAAGTGAGGAATGAATGCCCTCTACATCCCGTAGCTCATTCCCCTTATCTCTACTGTCTTTGCCTCCTCTTCTGTCTTCTTTTGGACAGCCAGGGTCTTTTTCCCTAAAGGATACCAGTGTCCTTCCCCATCACTGATGTAGCTGGTTGGGGTGGGGCTTGCAACCCCTCCCTGTAAAAAAAAAAGTCCACAGCCCCCACCAGTGTTAAGGGTAGAGGATGGGGTTGGGGCTATAGGCGTGGGCAAGCCTCTAGCAACAGCTCCAATCCAGGTTTGCTGGGAGCTTCGACCATTCAGACCCCTTGAGTGCCAAGGCACCGGCGGGGCCTGCCTACCGGTATGATGGATGCAGGGAAAAGCCTGTGAGACCCCTTTGTCCTGAGAGGAGCTGTATTTCTGACTTTGGGGATGCCGGTGGGGTTGCAGATGTGGCGCCTGCCCGTTGGACTATTCCTGGGGTAAAGCTTTGAAGGTTTCTGCGTGTGTGCTCCTGGAATGTCCTGAGTCTCTCAGAGGATAACCAATGGTATCTTTTACAAGGAGGCCTGGCAGTGGTGAGACCAGTAGCAAGGATTTTACTTAATACTGGTCCAGCATGAGCAATAGTCACCATGTCAAGGGGGTAAACATAGGCATCTCCAGCAGATAACCTAGCATGGAGGAGGCCAAGGGGACACCCACAGATCTCACAGCTGCAGCAAGTCCATGTCTCTTGCTGGAAGTAACTTAGTATGAGAAGAGAGAAACGCATGACATGACTGCCTTGAGTGGAGTCATAGAGTGGGAGAGGCAACATGCTTCGCACTGTATGCCCCCGTGATTGATTGATTAACGCTCGAATCTCCATACACTTGTGTAAAAACGCATAAAAGCAATGAAGTTCCTTCAAGTTTGAAAAATAATCAAATATGTAACATGACACTATAATGAATTCATAAGACAACATTTTCTTGAGTAACAGGAACAACATTTGGCCTCAGCCCCTTTGTTCTGCCTCCAACCCGCATTGTGACACCACAGTGACATAGGCCATGAAGGGGTCTATGTATAGGATAACCACACTTTAGAGTCTAAGTGATGTTTGCATAAATTTGTGGAGATGTCATGGAAGAAACCATGTGAGATTGCTGGAGTAGTATTTACATAGATTGTTATTATTATCATTATAATTATTATTGTACTGTAAGTCTCATCATTATATGCTTGCTCACTTTGAAAGCTCTTCACATTAATTTTTTTTGTTTTATCTTCACTATGAGCAGCACCAGGTGGCTGAAGTGTGGGTGCAGCGGAGCAGTGAACTAGGTACAAACACGATGATCTTCTGCAGAACTCATTTGGGTCATCTCCTCACACCCGGAGACACTGTTATGGGGTAAATAAATAGGCAATTCTCCATGACACTCATTAAGTATGTCTGTTACTGCTAACTGGCACTCACTGATAAAATAACTTTTTCTGACACATGAGCACGTTGATAATGACCTCATTAACTTCTTTCAGTTTTGATCTGCGTATGTCAAATGTCAATGATGTAAATATTGACAAGATGAATGAAGACACTTTGCCTGATGTAGTACTGGTGAAGAAAATATATGCCGACAAAGCAACGCGCAGTGCTCGTCGCCGTTGGAAGCTGAAACATCTGGCCCTTAATGATGATACTGGAAGCCAGAACAGGCAAGTGTATTTATGGGAGTGTCTTCATCTGAAGAGTGAATTCAGAATCTATGTTATTGCGTATAACCTGCTTTATAGATTCCCTATAATCTAATTTACCTCATTGCATAATGTTTAACTTTTATGATATTTGTTCTTTACTGCCCTTTGTCTACTACACAATAAGTTATGTTTAATTCTTAGCAATATCCTGAGTAAATACTCATTCACTCTGCAATCAAGTATATATAGCGAACATCTCTCCCTTTCCCTTTTTTGTAATGCAGTTATCATTTTTGCAATTTTTCATTGGAACATAACTTTATAGGATGTGGGAAAGCTCTCTTTAGAGTGAAAATTGGTTATGCTATTTGATAAAGTAAATACTCAGACATATTGGTAGGTTTAGGAACATGTTGAATGTTAGCAATTTCTCCATTTATCAACTCAACACAAATCTTATGGAGAAGATGGATAACAGCACAAGCAAAAGAACTAGAGGTTAGGAAAAGGGTAAAAGACAGTCAAGGATATGAGTAGGGTGTATCAATAGTTGCTTTAGTTCGTGGAAGATAGCAAAGGCTTACTGTGATGGCCAAAGTTTATGGTAAACTTTGAGGTTTCCAAGAATAAAGATAAGTGTTGCCCTACTTACTCTTAATCATGAAGAATAGCAAAGTTAAAGGCTAGTTCAAGGTCATCAGTGAAAGGAGAGGAAACCCAAAGCTTTTGGTGAACATTGATATCTAAGAATGGAGGTTGCCTTGAAAAGCCAATAAGTAGTCAAGAAATTCCTTATAGTAAGAACAATTGGGTGAGAAGTATACACTATACAGCACAAATAGATTTAGTGAGAGAGTGATTGAAGTTGTAGTTAGATGGTGGAAAACTTGTAACATTCAAGTTCATGGACACAAGAGCTAGTCAAGTCATTGTACACCTAAACACTGCCTGCTATGGAATGAAAATTATGAGAAAGAATATAGATGAGGACAGGAAAGGGACTACTGTCAGTTACCTCAGGTACGGTGTTTAAATGAAGAAAAGAAGGTGATGTTTACTAGAGGAGAGGTTTTGGTCTACAAATTGAAGATTAGATCTAAGATTGCAGGTTTTTCAGAAGTGCATAAAGAAAAGTTGAAGGAGACATCAAGACAGGCTCAATATTGATAAGGCAATCCAACCTGGAGAAGAGAGATGTCTTTAGAGGACAGGCTGTCACTGCTTCCTTGGGTTCTGTGACACAAAGAGGAACATTCATTGAGCTCACTGCTTTAATGTCATGTTCAGTGCTGTAGAAAGTGAGTGTGTGTGTGTGTAAAATTCACCACAATCACTGCTGGTCTCCCAACCAGCCTTTCCCCTTCGGAGAGGGCTCATAGCTCATGCTTAATGAGACTGCATAGCATACCAGAAAAGTGAAACTGTAAGTCTTCAAGTAAGCTGCTGCAGCATAAATAGAGGCCACACATTAAGAGGCTCTCGCATTTGCCTCGTCACACTCGGGACTCAAAATTGTATCCTCGCAGGTGTGAGGCGAGTGTGCTTATCTTTTTATTTTGATTAGCAAGATTATGTTTTAACAGGCACAAGGGATATTGTTACTAGAACAAAACTGAAATCATCAAAACACATACATCTTGGAATGTAGAAGCTCAACCAAGAAGACCTGGGTTTGAATCCCAGGCACAGCAAAGCAAATGGACAAGCCCTGTTTACTTACCAACAACTAGGTATGAGATGTAGCTCAAGGGATTGAGGCCTTGCTTTCACGGTGTGTGGTGTATGGCCTCAGTTCTACTTGAAGATTGGTCATCATGAGCTCTGATGTATTTCCATAGGGAAACAGCAGGCTGGATGACCAACAGGCAATCAAAATTAATTTTACACATGTACACACACCGCATAATGGAGCATGTTGTAGGAGAATGGGAGGATTAGGGCATGTTAGGACTGAATGAATGGTAAAAAAAATAACCACTAGCTCCTGTTTCAGATATAGAGATCATCTGTTTATGTTAAAAGTGGATTTTTGTGAAAATATTTGACAATAATCAAGTGGAATAAGTATTCAGCAAGCATTTCACATTGTTTTATAATACAAAACAATTATAATTATGAGCTCACTTTTGAAAAATATTGCTCTTGGTTTTTGCAGGGATTATACCGACTTCCTGGAGGATCTAGAAGAGGACCCACAGTACCGCACTAATATTAACATTTACCGTGATGAGGTGAAGATGGCAACAGCACCAGCTTCAGGTAATGATGAGACAGCAGATTTGCCTCAAGTAAGTCTTGAAGAAATGCTAGAAGACCTTAATATTGATGAAGCCATAGGTGCATTGGAAAGGAATGTAACCATGGAATAAAATCTGGAAGAGTAATGACATTGTATTTTATTATTTAATCCATTGATTTATTCAAGGGTCTTGAATTCTTTAGAAACACCCAGAACACCAGTGGCAGGCACACTGGTACTCTGACACACTAAAGCCTCTCTTCTAGGGAATCCTGGAGAAATTAACCTGGCTTTAGATGATATGTTCACTGTGACATCTGTGGTAGGATAAGGACAGACCACTGTAAGTTGCCCATGGGGGTCAGGAACAAGTTGAGGGTTTCAATAGAAAAAAAGAAGCTTACCCTTCCTCATGTGATAGTTACTAGAGGACCTTATCTCTGATGTCTCCAGGATGCCCACTTCAAGATCCCCAAAAGTAGAGGTGCCTGTGGCATTTTGTCTCCACCAGTTGGGGGATCTGACGAGGTACTATGCTGAATTTCTTAAGAATGACCATTTCTTTTGTATCAGATTCATCCCTGTGTGCTGAGCACACGAGCATTGAAGCATAGATTCCTCACCCTTTCAGCCTAAACCTTTCAAATCTTGGCTTAACACAGCCTGTTCTGATGCTATATATGATAGGGAGGTGGGCCACATAGGGTACTTGAGCCTTCCATTACCTGAATCTCATGCCATGCCAAATCTACCCATCAGTTGACCATACAGCAGTAAATTGGTGAGGTCTGTTGGAGAGGCCTTATTGCCTTTACTGTGATCATTAATGGTAATAGTAATGATAATAATAATAATATTATTATTATTATGAGGAAGATGGGTGAAGAGAGGAGAGGGAGAGACACAGGTAAGAAAAGTAGAACTCAGATTTGTGGAAAGCCTAATGAACTGTATGTATTTATGTGCATGTGTGTGTGTGTGTGTGTGTGTGTGACACCCAATCCATTCCCCATTCACTTTTGTCAAAAATTTATGGAATTCCTTCGACCCTGTTTGTAATTATAACTAAGGCATAATTTATTATACCTAGCCCATCAGGTGGAGGTGCTTACATAGAATATATTTATTATTCGTATATTATTATTATCATTATTATTTTTATTATTATTAATGTATTATTATTATTATTATTATTATTATTATTATTATTATTATTATTAATAACATCATTATTAATGCTAATTTCCTAGCTGTGGAATAAAGGAATAAAAGTATGTTAATTTAATTATTTGATTATCACTAAATGACTCCTTTCTACCTCCTGTTATTTGTTGAACCTGATTGCTGATTCGAATAAGATGAAGACATTCTTAATTCCGGGAGACAGGACCAGAACATATTGCCGCTTTGTTTTCACAGGTAATGGACTTTAACTTCAACTTCTGAGCACGTATCTAGAGTAAATAGCTTGTAACATGGGTATGTAAAGTTAGGTAATTCGGTCCATGGATTTTTTTCCTCAGATGAGAGGAGAGGCAATGATGTCACAAGTGAAGGCGCTAAGTTCTGCCCTCTGTTTGGAAGTCCACTCAAAAAATTGCTTTACTCATTATTCATGCGACATTCACCCATCTCAACATTTTACAAGCATGCCGGTATGCTTGGCCTATGGCTACACCAGGACGAATGACAATGGAGACTGCTGAGACCAAGATTTTCATGGCCAATCATCATAAGCTCGACAAAAAGTCACCAGAGAATACATGACAAATTATTTTAAGAATTTCGTTAACAGTTCATCTTACATGAGATTCACATGCAATCAGGTAAGTCAAAGTATTTCAGAGTTATATATAATCAGAATACCAGTAAACACTTACTACTAACTAATAGAAGACTAGTGATGGATGATGCGATAGATCTCGCGTTTTGTATATCGGACACCTCTGCTACAATATTCCCTTTTTGACTGAAAGTTGTCCTTACACCGGCAAATAGTACTCAAATTACTAGAATATATAACTCCTATTGGCTTCATAGTTAATATTGGTACATGCAAAATAATTACTCAAAATATTGTATATTATATCAAAATCACCCATTATTTCTAATCAGAGGCTTTGCTGAACAATAAGGTTAAATTACGTTATACACCTCAAATCTAATACAGGATTATAAAACGTGTCTTTGATATTGGTTGAGCAAATCAATTAGAAGCCTTTTTTGTGCATGGGAAAACTGCTAACGATTTGACTGAGACATGTTTCTGCATGAAGGAGTCTTGTTCTCTTTAGAGAGGTGGCTTATGACCTCTCCATAAGTTATCATATTCTGCTAGGTCGGAATTTCGGCTCAAAGAGCCTTCTTCAGTAACATTGTTGTTCTCAGGGTGGAAGTGAGAATGGTGTTTTTGCTGGAGGCGCAGCTATTCTGTAAATTGCTGCCCAGGGTCGTGGCCTGCCTGCGTGTCTGCGGAACATTATTGAAAATACAGCTGTTTGTGAAGAAGGCTGTGTGTCAAAGCATTTCTGATATCATAAACGTCACTAAGAATGCTTAAAAAAATATGGATATGATATTACTGGATGTGTAGGGGATAATTTTACAGACATTAATATGCTACACTTCATAATCATATGTTGATCGAAAAACCTATTACTTAATTCAATATTCCATCGATGGCAGGTATTATTGAAATTCACATTCATGAATAGAAATAGATTGAAATTTAGGAATGTATTAATAGTGAAAAAGAGACGAAGGGAGGTATACGAACGAGGAAAGGTGGAAATATAAAACAGAGAGAGAGAGAGATGCGTGATCTCAAGGGAGAGGGAGGAGCGGCGTCAAAATGAAGCGTATCGAATAAATTGAGCATGCGCAGAACACTGAGCGAACAGAAAAAAAACTAGAGCGAGAGGAGGAAAGTTGCTGCTCACTGCTCCGCCTCCCCGTTGTCGTCAGTGCCAAAGAAGCGCCAGTGCCGGAAACATCCATGACCGAGTAACAGGCAGACACACGTCAGTGAATCGTATTCTTGCTTCGAGAAGATTACTGTGTCTAGGTAAAAACAACTGCACCTTCTTGTTCTAAAGTTGCTCTTACAATTTATTATATCAAATGAGATGAGCAACCACGCTTATCTAATAATTCGTTGTTAGAACGACCATACTGAGCGGGAGAGAGAAGTTCGCGGGAACTCCGGGTACAACGCCCAATTGTATGTATCCGCGTGTTACTAGTGATTAATGCACCACACCATCATACAACAGTGATTCTTACTGAAGTGAAAGTAGGATCTGGTTGAAGGCTTGGTCTGTGAAGGGAACACTTAGTGAGGATAAGCAGTATTTGGCATGGCTGTCTTTAAATATTGATTGTGTGCTGGTTGGTGTGGGGGGACAGACAAGGTGACTAGACTGGCCTGCGTCACCTCGTGGCCTCGTTTGTATGTGATGAAAGTTACCTTAACAGCACAATGCGCAGGGCTAAATATACTGTGATATACGAAGCACCTCGTGTTTTAGAATAAATAATGATATTCCAAACGTAAGAATACTTCAGTAACTCTTCCTATCGAAATGTTGTATATTGTTGGATATATATATATATATATATATATATATATAT
>CM035192.1:7497385-7533819 GCA_020233015.1 Callinectes sapidus
GATCACCATACTTTTTTCCCCTGTCACCCTATTCTCTCCGCTTTTGTAATGCAAAACTGAATCAGTACTCTCAATCTCTGATAAATTCTGGAACCTCTTGGCTGTTTCTGTATTTCTTTCTTCTTTTTATAACTTAAACTCAGTTAAGAGGGAGGTTTCACGACATTTATCCAATTCTTTTGGTTAACTCTCTTAATTGACTTTGTTCGGGGACTGGCTTCTCAGTAAGCCTTTTTATTTAATCGTTCTTATTGCCCGACTCTTACATGAAAAAGAAAATACAGCAAGGTCCCAGCTCATTACGTTCCTTACCTATGTATTCCGCCTAGATGAACACAAATTAGAATGTAAAGCGTAAAAGAAAAAGCAACCCAAATTGTCTACAGGTAAAGAGCTGACATAACTGAAAAACAGTTAGGCATGAGTATTTGCTGTTAGTCCAGAAGTACTGAGTAAGGATACGCCCTTCTCGCTCTTCCCTCATTTCATTATAAGTTCCATGATCAAGCTTATCATTAACAAACGTCCGGTGATAACGTACATCCTTCTTTGCCACCTCTCATTCGAAAACAACGGTTCTCTCTCTCTCTCTCTCTCTCTCTCTCTCTCTCTCTCTCTCTCTCTCTCTCTCTCTCCCTCTCTCATGGCTAGGATCACAGTGATGAAAGACGATGAGATGATGTAGCACAGGCTAGTGTAATTGTTATGTTGTCACCCTCAGCAATGGAGATGGTGGGGAAGAGAAGCCGCACGGTGGTAGGAGTATTAGCACATGGTTTCTATTCCATTGGTTACTTCGTCGCCGCCTTGATGGCTTGGCTCATCCCTTCCTGGCACTGGCTTCAAGTCGCCATGACCTTGCCAGCCCTCCTCTTCATCCCCTACTATTGGTAAGATACTGCTGTTACTGCTACCATTTTTGTTGTTTTCATACTGCTGGTACTGCCTCATTTACTTCATGTGTAAGAGGGGTGCTGGCTAAAGGCAACAGAAATTTACGAAAAGACCAAATAGAATGCATAACCCTAAAAGAAGGTAAAAAGAAAAAAAGAGTTCATAAAATATAGAGGAAACTCTTTTCTTTAATGAGTTCATGTCATTTTGAAAGGAGAGAAAAAAAAAAAAAAACAGACAGACAAATAGTTTCAGAGGTTATCAGTTTGATGTCTTGAGACCCTCTTAAATAAGTTCAAGTCATATTGGAAGAAGAAAATACATAACCAGGCGGGAAGTTTTAGAGTTTGCCAGATAAAAAACTATGGATGATTGAGAATTCAAATGTTGCGTTATAGAGGTGTACAGATTAAGGGTTAGAGAAGCCTCGAGATAAGGAGGGATATTTTGCAAGATTACTTGGGGTGAAGGAAAAGAATGATAGAAGATATAGCAATTTTTGCAACATAGAGGCGATGAAAGAGGTTGAAGACAGTCAATCAGAGGAGAGGAGATGAGATGAAATGCTCTTGATTTCACTTATTTTACTACTTTTTATGATATATATATATATATATAGATATATATATATATATATATATATATATATATATATATATATATATATATATATATATATATCACGCTTTATGTATCAGTATTACCAGTCTTTGGGTAAGGATGTGACCTCAGTACCCAATGCCCTTGGTGAAGAGAGACGCTTATTGTTAGGCTTGTTTTTCTGCTTGTCAGCAGAAAAATTCCAAGAGTTGACTAGTCACTAGTAACGTTTGAACCTATGCCAAACCAAACTGACGCCACCTCCTTTATCACAGAGCCACGTGTGAGTGTGTGTGTGTGTGTGTGTGTCGCGGTCGCCTCCTGGTCGCCCCCAGCCAGCCTTTCCCTACGGAGCGAGCTCAGAGCTAGACCGATATTCGGATAGGTGTGTGTGTTCAGACAGAACTTCTCTGCCTATTTGTGGTGTGTGTGTGTGTGTGTGTGTGTGTGTGTGTGTGTGCGTGCGTGTGTGCGTGTGTGTGTGTGTGTGTGTGTGCGTGTGTGTGTGTAATAATAACAACAAGAACAACAACAACAACAACAACAACAATAATAATAATAATAATTATTATTATTATTATTATAATAGACGGTTTATTTGAATGCAGCTTACAATTGTTGGCTGAAAATTTATAGGTGTGTGTGTGTGTGTGTGTGTGTGTGTGTGTGTGTGTGTTCAGACAGAACTTTTCTTCCTATTGGTGTGTGTGTGTGTGTGTGTGTGTGTGTGTGTGTGTTTTCAGACAGGACTTCTCTGCCTATTTGTGTGTGTGTGTGTGTGTTTTCAGACGGGACTTCTCTGCCTATTTGTGTGTGTGTGTGTGTGTGTGTGTGTGTGTGTGTTCAGACAGGACTTCTCTGCCTATGTGTGTGTGTGTGTGTACGTGCGCGCGTGCGCGCTTGTGCCGACTATTTATAGCTCACGTAGTTGTCACATCTTCGCCAAGCTCTAGCCCCTTGATGGCAAGAGGAATTGTATACACATTTATCTATGAAACTTTAAGAGAGTAAAGAAAGCTGGGTTTATCCATCGAATAGTCTGGAGGGGAGTGGGGGAGAAACATCTGGGTTATCAGTGAGTAGGATAAGCATATGGAGATAGCGCCTGTGACAGCCGGAAAGGCGCCAACTAGCAACATGCCGAACGATTGCAGGGGTGTGTGTGTGTGTGTGTGTAATTACCGCTGATAGTAGAAAATGTCTATAAGTGTAGGTACTAAAGCTCTTCAGTATTACTCTCCTGATTTTATATTGGTTCTTTTTTTTTCTTCTTTTTTTTTTTTTTTTTTTTAAGTCTCCATCCAATTTTGTATTCTACTCCAAGATCAAGTTGTTTTCCACAGTGATACTGTCCTATTTTGTATTAGGTTTTCCTCTCATCTTGCCATCCACTTTTTGTCCATTGTTTTTCACAGCTCTTCCTCCTCCCTCCTCCCCCATAACTTGACCAAACCATCTCGACTGCGTCTATTACACCTCACTCACACTTGTAATCTTTACTGTACCTCTTATGACTTTACTCTTAATTCTATCATTCTCTGTCACTCCACTCATCCACCTCAGTATTCTCATTTCTGCCACTTCAGTTTCCTTTTCGCTACACTTTCTGTACGCTATATCATACCTGGTCTCGTCAATTTTCTTTATTATGTACTTTCCCTTTTAACTTCATTGGCATTCTATTAACACAGAGGATTCTTGACATTTCACACCAGTTTTTCCATGTCCCTCTTATTTGTATCCCTCTGGTAACCTCCACATTTTCTTTTATCTGATGTAACCATTAATCCTAAACAAATTAATTTTATTATTAATGTGATTAATTACTTCAGAAGTTGAATTGACTTTGAATACGCTGAAGGCTTTGCTTGTACAGTAGCTACAGTAGATAAAGGATGCTATTTATTTCTAATATATATGAAAATATTAAGACAACTTATTTTATTGTAATTTTTGGTTCTGGAGCTGAGGTTTTCTTGAGGAAATCATAAGACCAAAATAGTTTTACCCAGAGAATGCCCTTAACCTATCTGCCCTATCTTCTCCTTTGTTCCCCAGTAAGGTTAGGGAAAAATTAATCAAGAGCAGATGTGCACATCCATAGGAAATACTACTGTGATAAGAAGACATGTGCACATCCATCAAGGAGATTTTTTAAAATTATTTTGATTAATTTTGGTGGGGTGGCTTTCTTCTTTCTGACCAAGGATCATCCCAGAGTCTGCTCGGTGGCTCCTCACAAAGAGGCAAAATGAGAAAGCCAAAGTTATCCTACAGAAAGTAGCAAAGGTCAACAAGAAGCAGGTGAGGTTATTCACAACAGAAAAGAGGAATAATGTCAATCAAAAATGTTAATTGTAATTGTGTAATGTATATAAAAGATCAATCTGTTAAAACTATAATAATTGTTTACACCCTTGACATAATACCAAAAATATTACAGACCCATTTCATCTTGGTAACAGGTACACGAGAGGGATTTAGAGGAATTGCTGCAGAACACCATTGATGAGGGAAAGGAAGCCAAGGGGACTTTCCTTGATCTCTTCCGCTTCCCCAGGTTGCGCATGCGGACTCTCATCATTTTCTTCAACTGGTCAGCTCCCAGTTTTGTATTTAATTTTCTTCTTAAACATACCTTGTTCATTCATAGTATACAATATAAGTCTAAGTTGTCTTGTAACATTGTTGCTTGGGCAGTAGTTTCCTGCTTAGCTTAGAAGTTGACTCCACACTTTAGAAATTCAAAATTTGCAAAAGAATGATAAATAAGATATTTGATTTCCAGCCAAAGGCAGGACTAGAAATGTTTATAAAACTTTTTATCATTCTCTGTTGATATTTCCATGAAATTTACAAGCTACTGTAAATAACAGTAGCTTGTGAATTCCATAAAGAATCAACATAAAAATGGTACACATAAACACTCACAATTCTGCATGTTATTGCAAACTCCATCCCCTCTCTGTTTCTTACTGTCTTTGTCCGAGTCTTAAGGATAGCAATGCCTATACTCACTGTGAGTCCTATATGGTGGTGGTGGAGACTTTTACAACACTCAGGTGATCAAATAGCATGGTCAGAATAACAAGGCTGAGAACAGGAAACACATTTGTTGTGCAAAGAATAAAAAGACATTGTACAGAATAACGGTTAGTGGCACAAAACCGTAATTATATCCATCTCTGTTTACTCTGTGAACATACATGTCCTTGCTCAACTCTGCATGGTGTGTGTGTGTGTGTGTGTGTGTGTGTGTGTGGCTGTGTTTTTCTCACAGTATATTTGTGTTGGATAACAGTTATTCCATGTTGTAAGGAGAGACACAGCCACATGTCCAGATTTTGTGGTGGAAAATTTCTTTTCTCCCATCCTTTCTGCATTATCAAAAACATGAGTGCAACTTCATGTTGAGGGAGAAATCTTACAATAACTTGTAAATTCTATCAGAAAATCATAAAAATGGAAAGTACCATTTTTTATATTAGGCAAATGATTGATTAGAAATTAAAAGTTTGCATGTGAAAGATGAATAACTAGAGAAACAATGTTTTTTTCGTAATTCTTCAAAACAGAAAAAAAAGTCTTTGTGCATTCTGTCTCTCAGTTGTTTTACATCTTAAGTCTATCCATGGTCTGTTATTTTCTCTCTTCTTTAGTATATTGGTTATGAAAGCTTAATCTTACTCCAAAGTAAGTTTTAACTAGCATATCTCAGCCATTATTATACTTCTTCTCAGAGACAAATAATTTGAGTATTTTTACTTTGCCTTTTTTATATTCTCAGTCTTAAGTCTATCCTTTTTTTTTTTTTTTTTTTTTACCATATCTCATATAGATCTGTTCATCCTTCCTGCCCTGAATTGGCTTCTGTAAAATGCATTATTATGTGTAGCTTGGCATTCCATAATTCCTCAATACTTGCACACTGTCTTTATTGGTAATCATCTCCCATAATTTTCATATTTTATCCCTGTGTCATGAACCTCTTATTTGTTCCAGATATTGACAGACAAAGAAAGAAATACACATTGAGCAGTTACCAGAAAATATATCTTAACCACAAGCTCTATCATTTTTACTAGTGTGCTAATTTACTGGAATTTTGTTTTCTATGGTCAAAAGATAAAAGGAAAAATAACTTTCTTCTCAAGAAACTCTTCTTAGGGATATATAAAAGTAAACATTACATCATAACACCAATATTTTTCTAGTAATCCATTCTCCTTTACCATACTTTTATAATTTTACTTATTGTGATTACTACATTTAAGTGCACCATTATTTTCCCTAATAGGTACTTTACACATTTATAAGACTGGTTGTATGTCAAATAGAAATAATAAAAGAGTAAATTAAGTATATACTAGTAATCATCAGAATATTGTTTATCTTTTTCTGCATTTTGAAATTTAGGATAAAAGCAGGCAATTAAATTTGAAATTCCTTATGCCTAGGATGTAAAATGGCTGTTCCTCTGGTGTAATATCACTACATATAATAATGTGTTGATGGCTTCCCTGCAGTAATCAGTGTTTTTGTAGGTAAAGTTTCTGTAATTTTCAGTTGGCCTTTTTCAGTGTTGTATATGCAAGACTTAATATGCTAGTTTTTGTAATGATGGAGTATACCATATCTGTACTTTGGGTAATTTCAAGTTTTAGAGACTTTTGGTGACAGCAAACCTTATGACTACCAAGCTACAAATATGAGACCTCACTACCAAAAATTTTATGTTTGTGAGACATAATGATTGTGATTTATGAACAGAATTAGTTTAATTATTGTCAGGCAATGATTAAACCATAATACACAGAAAAAAATATTCCAAAAAGATGAAAATTATTCTCTGTAGGCATAACTAACTTTTGGTGACCTTATCTTAGTAAGTTAGAGTATTATATGTGAAAAGGATACCTCTTGCAGAGCAGGTTGTCGATGTGATATTTGATTTTTTTATGGCATTTCTTTAGTAAATGTTATTTAGGGTCAGTAGGAAAGTAATTCATATCAAATTAGCAAGAAATAATGTATAATGCTTTCCTTGTTATAGCCTGCATTGTACTGTGCAGCAGTTATCAGATTTGGGAAGTGATATTGCATAGCCACTCCATACACAAGTTACCAACTCTATTTTTTACTGCTTTGAGGTTTTTGTTTCTGCTTATTATAGTTTGGTTTATCAGACTAATCACAAAGATGAATTAATACATTAAAGAGCTGGTTACATTTTTTTTACATGAAAAAAGAATAAATAGAAAAAATTGACATGCAATCATTCCATTATCAATACTTTTAATTCTAAAAATTCCTTATTGCCAACTGAGCTACCATTCCTACCTTTGCATCAAAGAAGGCTTTCTACCTCTCAACAGTTCCTTCTGAAGTAACAGCAGCTATATAATTCTTCATAATGTTTACAGATTTTTCGCTTTCCAGCCTTCTATCAGCCGAGGAAGGCCCTGAGCTGAAGCTTTTGGTTCCAAATTGGGTTCAAGCTGTTTCTGTCCCAGTGAAACTCCTTGCTTAGTAAGCAAATGCAATGTGCTATTCAGACATTCATAGTGTCATTGATATCCTCCAGTTCATGCCCATTATCACTTCTAGTGGCCTGTTTATCAGTTATCTTTTTGTTGTAATTTGATATTTGTACACAATAGTTTCTGTTTACTTTTTGGATACTTTATGGTGTATGTTCATAAGGCTTTCTAATGTCTCTTTCTTTGTTCTGTATGATTTCTTGCCTGGATTGGAAACAACCAACCCAGCCAAGAGATCATACAGAACAAAGAAAGTATATATATATATATATATATATATATATATATATATATATATATATATATATATTTGGACACACATACAAGGTATAAGATGAGTCTCTGTAGATATTAGCAGAGATGAAGATGGAGATCATTATAAATTAAAAATTTTCCTGAAAACGTATTTTGCGAAGCTCTTTAGCCATGATATAAAATTCAAATTTGTCTTGGCAACCTACAATGGCCAGTCTGAGTAGGTAACCATGGTCCATACACCTCACACTACTTTAACATGTGCTTTAATATTTTTTCAGTTTTACATCCAATTACCCTACTTTATTAGGGTTAGGATGGTGTCTCCTGACAGAGGGTTTGGTTATGGCATTTGGATACCATTAATCCAAGTAGATTAATGGTTTCCAGAATTCTAACCCATGCACTTAAGGACCTCTCTGTCCCCAAAGCACATATAGTTCCACAGTACCATAGCAGCTCCCAACTTATGCAATACAGGACTGCAATCAGAATTTATTGATTAGTCCTTTTCAGAGGAAAACTGCATGTGGCTGAGGAGCAATCAGGTGATTTGCTGCTAGCCTGACTCTTTCTCCTTTTCTTCCCAGGCAGCAATACGTAATTTTACAGACTGTATTTTATTTATTTTTTTATTACAGTACTTCTATATTATCATAGTGTAACATTTATTGTTAATTGTATCTAGTCCACTGTCATCACTCATCTCATCATGGGAAAATGTAAACTTAGCAAACCAACATATATCCAAGTCTAGGTGCACATCCCACAATGGATTCAAGCTTGGCTCAATCATTGTATTTGCCACCAGGTCATGATTAACAATGCTTCAAAATGTATATGTGCCAAGAGCATTTTCCTTTTACTATACTATGACTTCTGGTAATATCTGCAGAAACTAGTATTATACCCTATATTATATAGATAGATGGATACATATGCTATCTGATGGCACTCCCATTTCAATTGTTCATACTTAAGAAAAGCTTTTTATTGTAGTTGAACATGTAATGGTTGAGGTAACTTGGCAATATCTATAATAACATTGCTTAAGACAGAAAATACTGCTTAAGTGTCTTAGAGATAAAATATAAACTGTTATGCATAAGATAAGTGTGCTAATGATACAGCTGAACAAAACTTAAGGAAGATCAGTAGTGAAATAATCTTATATGACTGCACAGTGAAACAATGCATAAAAGTAAAAAAAAAGATAAAAAAAGAACAATTGTACTATAGCAAAATTTAAGACCATGACTAAGAAATACTTTTGCTATAATAAAAAGAAAAACAATACATATAAAAGAGCCAGCCAGAACAAAATGATTGTAACACACACACACACATGTGCATGAATAGCAGAAGGAAAACATATAGTGGCATACTGATGGAAAAATTCAAAGTTTATTCTAATTGTATGTATATATTTCTTTACATAACTTACTGATGTTCGAAAGATCATTACTTTCATATTCTGGTATTGATTAACATCCATCTCAAAATCAGTCATGTTACTGACATTCATTACTGACTCATAATGTTTGTGGTTTCACAGGATGGTCAACAGTGGTGTTTATTATGGATTGTCCTTAAACACTAGTAATCTGGGAGGCAACCCATACCTTAACTTTGTAATCAGTGGAGCAGTAGAGCTGCCAGGTCTTGCTCTTGCCACTATACTTCTGGATAAAGTGGGTCGGCGCATCCCTTTGTCTTCTTTCCTTGGCTTGGGTGGTCTGTGTCTTCTGTCTACTATATTCGTCCCCGAGGGTGAGTAGTAACAGGTGCTTCCCTTCATTAAATATTTATTGAATGTCAAATTTCCCACAATCATCTCTTCTAAGATCCTTTTTATTTTATATTTACTAATGGCCAAATACTTTACTTCCAAAACTGATCCCAGCAATTTGCCTTAAAGTAGGTAAATTTTTTTTTATTTCTGATCATATGAGGAGGAGCAATACTCTAATGTGTGCTTATGATAAAAGCCAAGTGTGAGAAAGAAAACAAGTACTATGAGAGCTTCTAAGAGGAGATGAGGGGTTTGATACTTTATACTACAATCAATTTCTTAGGTTGAATTAGCAGTGTATTGAACAAACTCTCTGTAATTTGAATCCATATTGTACTTTGATTTAATTTAAAACTTGAATAGATTGGCCTGTTTCAGGCCAGTTAAAATTCTATATTAACCTTCTAGAATCTCCACTGCCTTATTGTACTATTCCATTCAAACAAAAAAGTGATTTCATTTCTCACTGATAAGCCTACATAATCAATCAATCTCACCATTGCTCATCTAACAAAATATCTGTTCATAAGATGAGAGAAATTCAGTTTGGCATAATAGAACATGTATTTTCTATATTACAGAAACTACTGCTGGATGCAGTGATTCATTCAGATTCTACTTAAGAAATCATATGGAAGGGGAGAAAAAAAAATCAATGTACTGTGTACTGCATCCTGACTACCAGGACACAGGCTATCTTACATGCTTCTGCTTTTCCTTCACTCATGCCCCAAAGCATCAAGATAAAAAGGCATAACTGTAACCATTTTTGGATTATTCAGTCTAGATTTACTCACACTTTCATAGTTTTAAAGAATTAAATGTATTTCAGTATATTTGAATTCAAATACACAACTCTAAAACTTCCCTTATCCTTGCTGGTAACATTTATGCCTTCTTCCTTGGACTGTTTGTTTTTATGTTAGAAGATGCAACTACAAAAGTAGGAAAGCATTTTGAATAGTTCCAGGATTGTAGCTCTTGGATCTTTAAAAAAAGATAATTTTCATTAATTTAATTTTTTATTAAAGAAAGGCATTTTTTACAGACATGTCCTGGCTACTGATCACATTGGCAATGAGTGGCAAGTTGTGCATTACTGCTTCCTATGCCATCATCTATACACTATCAGCAGAAATATTCCCTACTGTGGTGCGCAATGTTGGCATGGGCTCCTCCTCCATGGTAGCACGTATTGGAGGTGCCTTAGCTCCCTACATCAATATGCTAGTATGTACATTTACCTTGTTGTATTTACCCAGTTGTGACAACTAAGAGAGAAGCTGTGTTTGTACTATGCCATCTCCATAACTGTTTTTTATCAAACTTTTTCTTAAAAGTCATGAATATTTCTAATGTAGTGAACCTCAAGTTATGAGCACCTCAGCTTAGAGTAATTTGAGATGCAAGCTGTTGCTCAGTTTAATTTTTTTACTTTGACTTGCAATCAAACACTGAAGTTACAAGCTAGCTCTTGGTACACCACCACTATTTGGTGCAATAATACCCAGTATCCGATGGGTTCATTTCATGTTTTGTTTTAATTTTTTTTTTCTGCCGTGGAAGCAATTCTTACGGTGTTATGCGAATGCCTGTTTTTATTTTTGTGCAGCTAAATGGCTAAATTTCTTTTGTCAGACCATTGGTTTTAAGCAAGAGGCACTATGTAATGATATATGCTGAACTCACATCGAAAACCTTCTGAAAAGGAGGAAAAAAACAAATCACCTTGGACAGTTAAATTGTGAATTGTGTTGAGCATGTTGCATAACTCTTTCCTTAGGATGATGTATGGGGTCCACTACCACTGGTCGTCTTTGGATCAGTCGCTGGTATGGCAAGTCTCCTCACTCTCCTGTTGCCAGAGACTAGATCCCGCCAACTCCCTGAAACCCTGGAGGATGGGGAGAACTTCAGCAGGTATATATGTACATGTACCTATCTTTACAAACACTTTAGTAGAATGTTATACTATTAATGTTATATATTACTTACATTACTAAGCTTAGAGTATATTCTAATTTGTCAGATTAGGCGAAGTATCTTACTTAACCAAGGTTACGATTGAGGTGCAGTATGTACTAGGAAGCCACTCCATACATTATGCTCCTCAAAACAGTAATCATGTATGTACTACAAAGGTGCAGCAGTGCCTTACCTATTAGTTTTTTTTATTTTTTTATTTATTCATCTATTTATTTATCTAATTATTATGTTTATGTGAAGTGAGAAATTTATCAAGTGATCTAATTAGCTAATTACGTATTATTATGCCATACAGTCTTCTCACCTACTCCTTTATACTTACAGAATTTTTGAAGTATTTGAAGATGAGATGGAGAAAGAGCCAGTCAAGATCCATGAGAATAATGGTTGAATAACCAAGAAAGGTAAACTGCTACAGTAGGTCTGTAGAATAGAGAAAGTATTACCAATATTTCTTGTATGCAGTATAGAATTTTGATTTAATTGAGGTTCAAGCCATGTGTATGTTATGATCTAAACATGAAAACTATGCTGAGAGGAAACACACTTATTGCCTAATTGGCAATTTTCTTGGTTTTCATGTAGAGTCCCCAGTTCAGTCCATCAATATGTATTTCTCCTGAAGCTCTAATTTATTTGAATTTCCAGAGCAACTGTTCAGTATTTGAATATATTAAGTGTGTTTTGGTTATGCCATGGTTTGAGGGAATACTAGTGAGAATGCACTAGTTTGAGGTGAAACGTGTATGTAAACGTGAATTTATTCAAATAGGAAAGTACAGTGGAACCTTGACTTATGAGTGCCTTTACTTACAAGAAACTTGAGATGTGAGCCATCACTTGGTCAATTTTCTGCCTCAACTTACTAGTCAAAATCTAAGTTGTGAGTTAGCCCTAGTTATGTTACTGATAGTTGTCAAACCAAGTGCCACATCCACCCAGCAGCAGAATCCTGTGTCCAGGGTGTTCAGTTTTTTCTTTTTTGCCATGGATATGTTATTTTTTTGTGTTTTTATGCAGGGTTTTCTTTTCTTTTTGGTCTGGCCATGGGTTTGAAGCCTATTAAGCCTATTTCACCTACGCTCTTCTGTTACTGTTCTCTGATTTCCTAAGTAAATACAGTTTAAGAAAACAATACATTTATTGATAATCTTTTTTGTTACATTTTATTGTATTTTATACTACATATTTATTAATCATGGATAACAATTTTTTTTAAATCATAAAAGAATATGCAACATGTTTTTGTGGAGTTCAGCCAGAAAAATGGCACTATAATTAATTTTAATGGGAGAAATTTATTAAAGATATGAGAATATTGAGTTAAGAGTTCTGTTATCAAATATATGTTAAGATACTGTGTTGTGATCGGTCATTGATTCCTGTTAAAGTTTTGAATCTCCTAAAACTATAAGGAAGAACTGGAATGATTTATGACTTGTATTAAATTTTTGTGTATTGATAGTGAATCTCTGTTGTCTTGAATCTGGAGTTTCTCTGATGACTCATGGTGTAATTTACTGATATCTTTCATGAGAATATAAAGTTTCATAATAATCAAATGTCACATAAGTTTAACTCTTTCATAGAAAATTTTGTAAGATTTGACATTTTCTTTAAAGGATCAAAAGTATTTTTACGAAGAAACATATTGATGCACTCATAAGTAGATCAGGATAATTGTTCACTTGTGTTCACTTAAGCTACATTTTTAAAAAGTCATTCTAAACAAGTTCAGTATTTACTTCAGCCTTGCACATAATATACTAGGTTATTGTTAAACTGTCATAATGGCAACACCAATAAAAAAGACTAGAACAACATTTAAAAGTCTTTCCTACCTACTCAGTTGAATGTACATAATGATCAGGCCACATTATCTATAACGTACAAGATGACCAAGTCACATCATCTATAATTGCTGGTGGCTGAGGTCTCGCAGTCATGCATGACATTTTAACAAGAGACAGTTAAGGAAAATGTAGGTTGAAAATCAAAATTCTGCTTTTGAATACTCATTATTCATGAAGCCCTACTAAGTCTTGTCTGTGAACTATGACATAGCAGAATAAGTGGAGCATTTTGATTATGACTTAACCCACCCAGTATCAACACCATGAATTTATGGCATCTCTCTTACCCGTGCTTTGTACCATTGCTGTAAATTTCTGAAAACACTTTAAAAAACATCTTAAAGACTAAAAAAAAAATTAAAAACACCTCCAAAATATCCTTTACCCAACCCAGGTCCCCAAGTACAAAAAAATCTGAAAACCCCCATGAAAAAAATGAAAAACACCTTAAAAAATAAGAAGAAACTTTTAACCCCCAAAAAACCACCCCTTACATAATCTAACATTGTCTCCCATTTTTCAGGTATTCTTATTTTTTGTGTGATTTTTTTTAGGGGTGCTGTATGTGTATGTGTGTGTATTTACCTAGTTGTATTATACAGGGTTTGATTGGGGCTCATAGTGTCCTGTCTCCACATCTCCTTGTATCCAACATTTCCTTGAACTTATGTATATTGATTGCTGTAACAACCTCTTCTTTCAATCCATTCCAGGTGTCCACAATTCTATGTGGAAAACTGTACTTTTTGTATCCTTTAGACATCGACTCTTTTTTATTTTCCTTGAGTGTCCCCTCATCTGTCTAGTTTTTTCTTCCATCATCACCAGGTTTTGCTTGTCCAGCTTTTCAATTCCATTTACTATCTTATACAGAGTTATTTGATCACCTCTCTCTCTTCTGTCCTGTAGAGTTTGCAGTCCCATTTCTTTCAATCTGTCCTCATATGCCAGCTCACTTAGTTCTGGTACCATTTTTGTGGCTACTCTTTGGATCCTTTCTAGTTTCCTTATATCTTTTTTTGCATGTGGTGACCACACCATCTTGGACGTATCATGCTGGTTAGAATTTTTTTTCATCATATCCTTATCCATGTATTGGAAAGCCACCCTAATATTGGCTAACATTCTATATGTGGATCCAAATAGTTTATTTATGTGCTGCTCTGGGCTCAGTGTATCCTGTAATACAAACCCTAGGTCTTTTTCTTCTTTTGTCTGAGGTATTTCCTCTTGTCCCATCTTGTAGCTCCATTTTGGCCTTCTTTTGTTCTTACCTATCTCCATCACATGATATTTCTTTGCATTAAAATCCAGTTTCCACCTCTTACTCCATTCGTCGAGCTTATCTATGTCCCCTTGTAGCTCCTGACAGTTTTTTATAATTCTCATTAATTTGGCATCATCCGCAAACATATTCATATAGCTGGTCACGCCACACATTTACATATATTTGGAACATTATGGGTGCTAGGACTGACCCCTGTTACATTCCTCCAACTTGAAGTTTCTTTCTTCCCTGATCACCGTGTGTGTGTGTGTTTGTTTTCTTTTTGTGTGTATGTGTGTGTGTGTGTTTCTTGATGTTTTTTGAGGGACGATGTGTGTGTGTACAAGTGTGTGTGTGTGTTCTTAATGTTTTTTTGAAGTTTAATGATGTTTGGAATGAGTTTTTTCTGTTCATGTACTTTCTTTTTTTTGTGTTTTTTTTTTTTGAGGGGCACTGTGTGTGTGTGTATGTGTGTGTGTTCATGGTGTTTTATTTTTTTGTATGTTTTCAATGTTTTTTTATGTTTGATGTCTGAAAAGCTTACAAAATTTTTTTTTTAAACGCTCAAAAACGTGAAAACCCTAAAAAAAGTCAAAAACATGAAAACTGCATTTACAAACCCCTTAAAACATCATCAAAAATGGAAACACCTTTAAAAACATGGAAAACTGTAATGTTTCTTTGTTAAATGAATTTGGCAGAAAACACACACTGCCTGTTCTCCAAACCTTGCCTTGGAGAGTGGATGTGTTTGTTTGCTGATTCACCTCTTGTAAGGGGCATGAGAGGCGATCATGTTAGTACATACTTGTATGAGCCTGAATAGTTCATGTATATGTATACTGATGTGTATATATGTGTGTGTACATGTAATGACACTTAAAATTGTACAACAATATAATAACCTCACTATTACTGGTCACACGTGCTAATCTGATAGAGGTGCATCCCACGGCGACATGCCTGTCTGCAGAGTGGCCACACTATCACATGCCCTTCTACTACCTATAATCCTCGACTAAGAAGTTCAGTACTATAACATAATGCAGTTCTGTATGTGGGAATTATTTAAAATTCTAGAGATAACAAAAATTTTTTACTTCAATTTAAATTCAATTCAAACAATAGAACTTCAAGGATATAATACATAATATTTACAATATGTCATTAATTGTACACAGTTACATCAATTTTAACAAAAATAGCAAATTAATAAAAATAATCTACAAATTTTCAATGAAAATGTCATACTAAACACGAGATGTTGATATTCCACTTCCATGTTCCTTTAGTCACCTCAGAAACACACATTTCAAAGAAGTGGCTTGCCCATGATGAAACGTCGATACCACAGGTAAGCAGTAGACAAGCTCAAACTGTACCTGTAAAGTGGATGATAAAGATGACAAACTACTCATATTGTTATTGCTATGACATTCTTGTTCCCATAGTGACCACCATGGTGGGTGAGATGGCATATGTTCTATTCAACATCTAAATATTTGCCTCACTAATTAATATTATTTGCTATTTACTGTTCTTAATCTGAAGTCATACAAAATTCATTTTCATACCAGAAAAGTAGTACCACTTACCATGTTAACAAGTATGAGAGGTGTTCATTCCTCATGGTAACCCGTGTCTGTCCACCCTGAGGGCCACCAGGGACAGTGTCCACAGCATCCAGGAAGATGGGAGCTGTGTTCAGCATCTGAGACATTGTTGGCACATCTCTAGAAAATGAAAAAAAGATTTTAAATGTAAATCTTTGATATCAATATCAACTCTAAGAAGTTTTCATAATAGTCATTTTCTTACAGGTAGTAAGTCTGATTGACTAATATTTTCCCAGTACAGGCTGAGCTGGTTTTCTACTGTGGAATTTGCCCTTTCATCAGCATGTTACACTTTCAATATGGTCTTCTCTACTATGTTGAATTTTCAACCTTTCCAGTAGTGTTCAAAGGAAAAGTTACTCATTTCTACACAAAAGTTGAGGCATGTACAGAATGTTGTATATACTCATACAAAAGTCTAACATGTAAACTGAAGCTCAGGTACTTACTAAGTTGTTACTGTATTAATTTAAATATTAGATTATTGTCTGAACTATACTAATCACTTAGAACTTTTAATTCATGTCTTTTTACTACCATGCTGGGAAATTTGTTTGCTTAAGGCAAAATTTTTAAAATGGAGAAAATCCTGAAAATATATATCTAAATGACAAATTTTGACATACATTACATAAACCAGACATGCACTTTGCAAATAAGCCACAACACCTGTACAAGAAGACCATGGTTCCCTTCTTGTTTTCTGGCATGAATGGCGCTCGTCTTTCCGTTTTGCGTACCACCGCTTCCATTTTTATCTGCCCCTCCACCTGGCCTTCTGCTCTGGTATCTTGATTCTTTTGCTTGCGAGGAACCCAACCTCGATTGACAAGAACAGTCAAGCTGAAAGAATTACACTTCAATTTTACTTCCATTAAGGGTTCATTAGTTAAGAATATGATAAAAACTGAACTACCTGTTTCAAAATAAGTTTCCTTTTATGAAAATAGTCCTAATAGCATAATTTTAACATAATTATTATCTTAATGGGAACAAAATATAATGAAACTTAAAATATTTCACATACATGATAATTCCTATTTGAAATCATATTGCACTGATCTCTAGCAAGGCAAACTGACATGGTGACAACCACAGCTAAGATGATGGATATCTTTATATACAGTCATACGAGTTTAATTTGTTCTATGACTGAGCTCGTATTAAGAAACAGCTCGTACAGTGGAACAGGATATCCTATTTAAATACATGTAAAACTGAATAATGCGTTCCAACACAAGGAAAACATGCAAATTAAAATTTAGTAATACTAATGTACACTAAAAGAAAGTTAACATTAAAAAGGAAAGAAGTGATAAATGGTATTATTTGTTATTGAAATAAACATTATAAATACAGATAATGTAAATAAATAAACAAATAATGTAAATATGAAGTGATAAAAAATGTACGTAGGATAACTTGCACGGTGGAGGTGTACGATGGTGGCGGAGGAGGGGAGGAGTGAAATCAGCTGACAAAAATTAAACTTACATAATAAACTTAATGAAATTAATAGACTTAAAACAACTTAACACTAGGTTTTTTTTTATCTTTTCTGTTTTATAATTTTTTGGTATTTACTTTTTTACCCTTCACTGGAAAATAGTGGTGGCTTGGCGTAATATTTCCTTGTATCCTGAGCAACGATTAGGCTTGTTTCCCAGCTCATATATTGGAAAATTTGTATCCCTTTTTAAAGCACTCGTATGTAGAGGTATGACTAATATGAAGAATAAGTAAACAAACTCATCCTTACTCTCTGTCAGCCAACTTGAAGGGAGTGATGACGAGGAAGCCACTCTGACCGGAGGATATGAGGCCACTTCCAGACTGGCTTACATCCCCTTCAACCTGTCAAGGATCTCTGTTACATTTTCTCGTCTGTTTAGACTAAAACTTCCAGTTACATATAAATTGATTTACAGGAGTGTTGCATTCTTGAAGAGGTCACAGAAAACAAAAATAACGTAGATTGAACAATATATATGTATAGGTACCTCTCAATTTATGCAAGAGATGTGTTCTTGAAGGTCCCAGACAACAGAACAACATAAATCAAACAATACGTAGATATATATCTCCGTATGGTTATGTGTGTGCATGCATGCATGTGTGTGTGTGTGTATATATATATATATATATATATATATATATATATATATATATATATATATATATATATATAGAGAGAGAGAGAGAGAGAGAGAGAGAGAGAGAGAGAGAGAGAGAGAGAGCATTAATAATAATAGTTTCCTCTAAAGCATTTTCTTCAGGTATAAAAACTGCTGATATTCCATAAATACTTAAAGCTTAAAGCATTCCCACATACTACTAGAAAAAATCATTATGGTTACAACGTATAAACTTATTGAAACCATCTAAGCTACATCTCTTTTCCTATTTGAATTTGTATTAAGGCTATACTTAACCAATGCTGGACGAGGACCTAAAAGAATCTCTCTGCTGTGGTCAAAGGTTCCTATTATCTTCACTCGACGATATTCTAGATCTTCAAGTTCTTCTAAGCTAAAAAGGAAGAAAAGACAATTAGTATTTCATCAAAAATATATAATCATCCCGTAATATGATAATTTTTTAGAAAGAAAATGACAGAAATTTTTTGCTGTTCGCACTTCAAATAATTTTATTCATATTTGTATTCATCTTCAAACTTAATTCATTAAGATGAATATAAAGAAAATGGAATAATTTTTAAGAATTGCATATCAGGTTTACTGAAAAGATAAAATTTCAATATAGCATCATGATGCCTTTACTTCATTTTCATCTCTTCCATTAAATAAATGTATCAAAATACAGTGAACCGTGTAAGAAACACATAGTTTTAGAAAAAAAGAGATATGACAAGTGAGAATATCATGTCCTACTACTAAAATATAAATAAATGGAGCCTTCTTATCCACCATTGGAAAAGGCTTTAGGTGCAATATATAATTAGGATACGTTAGCTAATGCTAGGTTAGGTTAGCATAGGATATAGAAGTGGTGAAGACAGCCAGCTCGTGGCTGTGAGCATAAGGCAGCCAGTAATTTTGGATAGAACAATAGTACTGAGTGTTACTGCTGTATTACTCATCAGCAATGACAGCATTTTTTGTAGTAGATTTCACTGTAGTCTATTAATGTTTTAAATTTTTTGCTATAAAAAAACAAAAAACCTAATGAGTTCCAGGGAAAAAAGTATGCAAATAATTTCAAAATAGGTTGGCAACTACCAGAAAAAAATGGTTGCATTAGGAACACAGTAGGTTAGTTATGTCTCAATACATACCTATCTACTCTTCTAATGTTAAAGTAGTTAGGAACAACCATATATCCCTTTATAAGTTGTATTTCAGTGCATCTTTCATACCTACTTTTCTGGAAATTGAATAGGAGGTGCTTTGGATTTTGCAGCTAATTCATCAATGAGGTTGAGCTTCCATTTTCTCCTCTGAACTTGCCAAGTCCCAAGACAAAATGTGCCTATAGGAACAATCTGAAAAGAAAGAAAGAAAAAAATACAATAAAAAACAAGAGTAGACACAGAGGCATACATCTTTTCTTTTATCTTTAGCTGTTAATCTATTAAGGTGTGGCACTTTTTTTTCATACATACATATACAATGCTGTGGCTCACCAATAGAAACAGGCCCATGGGACCAACAGGATGATTGCCTGGGGTGGCAGCAGAGGTAGCCATCCTGCGTACTGGGGCAAAGCGAGGAGTGGGAAGGCCCAACACATCAGGGCATGATCTCGTAAGAGGTAGTGCAATGTGTGTTCCTCGTTGGGCGATAAATAAGATCCCTTCGCCCATTTTCACTCCCTTGCGAATGATACGGCTCATCTCTGGAAGGAAATCATAGCAGGTCCTGGTTTACGGTTATATACATTATACTTTCCCCACATCTATGTCCCAGGTCTCAGTTATACATTTCCTTACGAAACAAGAAATCGACAGAATTACTACTTATTTGTACCAGTAAGTTGACGGCGTGAGCTTATTTGCTTGTAAATGTTTCCTAACGCCTCCGATCCCTTCTTTGTGTCGTTGTCTTTCTTTACACTTCTGATACGAGACACACAGTAAGGAAGATGTAATGAAGTAAGATGCCCTGTAGTGCTTTCCCAACACCGCTGGTTCTGTTGTGTAACTTTGCAGGTTTGTTTTGATGCTGTCTCTCGTTCGTCGAGCCGCGCTGGTCTGTACTGTCCGACTTTATCATCCATTCGGCTATTTGTCGTCTTTATTTCCCTCTGTTATTTTCTTTTCTTCTCCATTTGTTCCTCATAACTTTCACATCTTTTCTGATTACTTTTTGTGCTCCTCTAGTGATGGCATTTCAAGATGTTTTCCTAGAATGTTGTCTTAAGTTCTATAACACTCATCACCACAAAGTTTCATGAAATATATGGTTCTAATATTTCCTAATTATGAGAGTGACATGCATTTCTTTCTAAATGTAGATGACTAGCATAAGACCCGAAATCTACCAAGAACGGCTCGGCGTGACGTGGGCGCCGCTGTTTTGCTGTCACCTCGCCGCCTTGCTACCCTGTGCTGGCTGCTGCTTGATTTGTACCTTACCGGCGAAATGGGTAAGGCCACACCTTTTGAAGAAAGAAAACTAATAGTTGGCGTGTTTTTAACTGAGTTGTTGAATATATATTGTCAATGAACCTCCTCAAGGACGACTGTTATCAAATTTCTGTAGGCATCGCATATATGTTCTGAAAGTTATGCATTGCTTTCCCTCTCGATAGATCCCAACATTGGGCTCATAAGAACTATAATGTTTTCGCAGCCCTTAACAGCAACACAATGAGGCCACAGCTACAGCATAATAGGAATTATTGAGAGAACTCATTACCGCCTGCAGTCTGTGGCAGGTCTGGGAATTAGGAATGGAGCTGTCATGAAAAATGTGTCAAGATAATACTAATTTGGTCAGTTTGCAGTTTTACCCAACCAATGAATCTGATATGACAAGTTTTTCTGGGAAGAAATATAGTTAATTGGATACTGATAGAGAAAGGTGTCAATCTAACAGAAACGGAGTAAACCAGTGGGAAGTATAATTTATTATATTGTTCCAAGACACTCCTTCCATACACTTTGTGAGAAATGATTTTATTTGTACTGTTATAATTATTTAAAGTTTTACCTTTACTTAAAAAAAAAAAAAAAAAAAAAAAAACGATAGAAATGTATCTGAGTTCTCAATAGGGTAGAATAGGTTAGGTGTTAGCATAGGTGTGGTTTAATTAGCTGTATATACAAAGAACACAAATCTTCAGATTTTTTGCTACATCTTGGAAATTTTTCATAATGTTTTCCTGCAGGCAGGAATGCTCATTTTGTGTTCTAACCATCAAAATACAACCACTGATGAATTTTTTATTACTTAATGCCAGACTGATGACTCACCATATTTACTGTGAATTGATTCATGCTATACATAATTTCTGCTGCATATGTACATTTTTTGGCTTATGGCTGTTTATTGTAAACACTAAACAACTAATAGCAAAGTACATGTCATTCAGTAGTTTCTCACATAACATGTTTAATCAATTTTTTGTGTTATATAGTACAGACAGTGTTTCTATTTTAAACTAATATTACCTCTTCTGAATTTTTCTTTATTTGTATTCCATAATGCATACTGCTTATTTCCATATAATTCTAGTTACTCGTAAGTTTTAGTCTCTTCATGTTACATAGCAGAATTACTCATTTAATCCACATAGTATCAATATCATCTAGTTTATTCATGTACTTATTAATTTTTTAAAGTAATCTTTGACAAAAAGTAATAAAGTAAACAATAATTTTATTCATAATATCTTAGAAAATCAATTTGTGGGTTTTTGTTAATCTTTTGTATTTTGTGTGCCAGAGCATTGTTATGTGAAGAGTGCAAAGTACTGTGGTGTTCCATAGGCTAGCATGTATTCACATGTTAGTATGTTCACTTCTGATCTTATTTCCCAAAACCTTATTGCCCCTCCCCCTGATAAACTGATTCTCCTGCCATTGTGACAGTATTGTCTTGTCTTGTTAGCTTGTAACCAAGATTATTTTTTCTATAAATGCCCTTCTATCCCATTCATATTCCCCAGACCCTCACAGTTTTTAGATTGCCATCCAGCCCTCTACTTGTCATTGCATTGTTGTCACTGAACTCAGCAGCCTTGCTAAAAGGGCTCTAAGGAATGTAGAACCTAATATGATTTTTAAAATTTTTTTTATATGCATACAGTACTTCACTAACTGGTGTGAAAATGCTATTGAGATATATAATTGACACTCTGCACATGATATACACTTTCTTCTGTAAAGATTGTTGAAGAATACCTTTGCTTCATAGTTACAAGGGTTCAGAAATTTGACAGGTCTTCTTTGTATTTCCTTCATTCCTGAATTTAGTTTAATTTTAGACTGAGGAAACTGTGTGATTGCATTCTCAATTTCCTTTCAGAGCAAAACTTTATTGCAGATGTGGGATATTTGTTTAATAATTGATCAATAAATTTAATGTAATTGATATTTTCAGGTGTTAATATAAGAGATTCTGAATACCGTAAGTACAGCTGAGAGTTAGCAAGGCATTTGCTTGAGTCACAGGATTGCTGAATGGCAGTGCATTTACTCTCTTATCTACACCAGGCTAAGTATTTGATTTTAATAGATATTCAGTGAACATTAGATAAACTGTGATTCTCTTGTAACACTGTACTCTGATTAGTCACAGCTGCCTTGCAGTCTGAAGTGAATTTTTTCTTTTGATTTTCATCTGTAGATACTGATTTACACATTTATGCACAACTCACCACTCCTGTTAGAATAACTGCTGCTATATTCAGTGTGATGCAGACTAACATCTAGAATTATAAGATAGCCAACTGTGTTTTGAGAGAGGAATTTGATTTAACTGTGAAATTTGTTTGAGGTGGATGTTATTTTATTTTATTATTTTATTTTTTGCTTTCCTGTTTGCTGACACATTGCACTTCTATATTTTCACATAATACACCATATATATATATATATATATATATATATATATATATATATATATATATATATATATATATATATATATATATATATATTCCATGAGACAGTACCTCGGTTTCTGGGAATATTTTTTGTGAAAAAGAAAGTAAGTTTCTGCTGACACCTGACATCCATTTTATGATTAAAACTATAAAGTTAAATGATTTCTAATTGTGCAGTGAAACTTAATATTTCTAGTTAAGTAATTTAGCAGGTATTGATTTAATTGAAAATGGAATAAAATTAAAAAGTGTAACTGCAATTACCAAAGAAATGACAGACATGAATTTGCTCTTGTATGTAAATCAACATCTAAAAATATAAAACTGATACTGCTTTGTCAAGCAGTTTGTTCAGAGTCTAGGGACATGGTTTGGCAGATGTGGTCTTTAATTGTGCATATGTTCATATCATGTGATGGTAGGTTTCAACTTGCAAGAATAGGATAATAATTTGGCCAGGCATCACAGATTATAGCTTGTCATTTGAAGTGAGTATTTATCAAAATATAATTACCGTGATGGGAGTAGACAAGGTTTGCAATATGTACTAATATATGGCAAGAGATGCTTATGATAACTATTACTCAGTTGTGCCATAGTAATGGTATTACATTTGAGAAAGGATCTGTATCTACTTCTTTTAATGGTACCTCTCAAGTTATGCGACAGATGTGTTTTTGAAGAGGTCGTAGACAATAAAAACAACGAAAATCAAACAATATACTTAAGTACATAATTATGAATAGCTGATAATTGCTTCTTTCAGGTTGGTGTTAATGTTAAAATTACCCTCAATATATCCGAGGAGAGCCAAAGTTATTAGTAAAAAAAAGAGCAACATAAGCTTCTAAGCACTTTTTTGTGCCAGCCATGCTATGCATAAGTATCCCATATCCCACAGCTGAGCTTAAATGCAGTTGAACTTTGCTTTGTGCCAGCCGCCACTCATCCAACAGATCTCCAAGATTGTTTATGAAAGAAGTCAACATTGCACTCATGACTTCACTTCTCTTTTTTTGACACGTGAGAAACTCAAGAATGAGCAGAGTCCTTGGTGTATCTTCCACCATTTTTACAGAAGAGGATCGTAAAGACGGTAGCAAATCCCTGCCTAACAAAGCACATTGCAGATGATACCTAATCATTTCATGTTCTCAAGGGAACATTTAAGAGAATAGAATTTGTCCCAACTATCCAATAGTAAATATTCCTTATACCTTAATAAAAAAGATATGCAATGTTTAAATTTATTTTGCTACATCAAAAGATATATTATATTTTACTGCTATTGATCAAGAGGTAATCTACAGCAATTTTAAATTCTTTATTCCCTACTGTTGGCATACCTACCTTAATCTGTTTCATAATCTAGTTTCACATGAGTCAATATACCTTTTACTGGAAAAAGAAACACATGTAGTGATCTTCCTTTGTTGAGTAAAGCACTCATAAAAGAAATGTCTCTAGATGATAAAAAAGATTTAGTTCATTATCCATTGTTGATTATCATTTTTATTAAATTATATATCCTTTTTCAAAGTATTTGCATACATGTTGTTGGCAAACCAGTTATATGAATAGACATTTCAGCTGAATATGAAACTAGTTTAGTAAAATGCAAAGTAGAACAAAAATTCTCATGTCTGAAATTGGGTTTTGCCTTTACTTGTAAAATCACTGTAGAACTGATAATTTTATGTTTACTTCATGGTCCCTGTCTTACATTGTTTATGAATAACTGACAGCACATACTGATACACAATTGACTTTGGTGCACTACTGATAGTTTACTTAAAATGCAAAATGATTTTGTGTTAGAATGCCAGTACTGTAGTCTGTTAATTTGTTTAATTATTTTCTAGCTCACACAATACATTACAATATATATATATATATATATATATATATAATATCTTATATGATATTATTGACTTTAGCCGTTAATATATATATATCTCTTCTATATTGCTATATATATATATATATTATCTATATATATATATATATAATATATATATAGATATATATATATATATATATATATATATATATATATATTAGATACACAGGGTTATTGAAATATATTGATTTATTATCAGTTTTTCATATACCATATGATAATTGTTTGTTTTTTCAGTCTAATTTGCTTAATATGTTGACAGGTGTGAGCACTACAGCCTCCTTTGGTCTCTCCATCCTGTGCTGCTTACTGGTGTTCTCAGCACTGCAGATGTACAAGAACCCACTGGGCTCCACGCGACTCATGACTCTGATTGCAGGATATGTGGCATCATGGCTCTTCATTTTCATGTTAACTGTATCCTTTCGGTTACAAATTTATTTAATCTTAGGAATCAATAGTAAGAAAGGTTACAAACTATGATTCAAGATTCAAACATTCATGTAATATTTATTTGAGAAATCTTGGCATTAGTCTGTGGCATATTCTCTTGAATAGTTTCTGAATGACTGATCAAGTGTATTAAAAAAAAGTAGTGTCAGCAATATCAGTAAAGGGGAGTAGCCATGGTAGGTCATCTACATCAATATCATCACATTTATAGGCTTATGATATACACTTGATCCTTTCTTTAATGGGGGGACTGCTTGTCCATCAACTGCAAAAGTCTGTTAATTGTATATACTAAATCTAAATGTGTAACCTGACTGTAACTTAACTGTGTGACAATACATACATAGAAAAAAGTTCATACACAAAATAAAGTAAGTAATAAACATTGTTGACCAAGAAAAATGGGTGATTGACACTGATCAAGTTGGAAAGGACAGTGATGTCATGCACTATTGCTGCCACCACCTCCTGCCAGAAGGAAGCATAATGGACTTGAATACCAGTTAATGAACAAATGATGCGCTACAAGACCTTTGTCTGATAGATTTTTTTTGTCAGTTCAAGTCAAAATTCAATAAAGGCAGGTCCATTAAAGTGAGGATTAAGTGTACATACACATGCATGTATATATGTGTGTGTGTGTGTGTGTGTGTGTGTGTGTGTGTGTGTGTGTGTCTTTGTGTCCATTATTGAAGACATCTATTAATGGAACTTGGTGCCTTTTATTTGTACTGAATTATTTCCTTAACTTTAAAGTAGGCTGTGAGCAATTTGGAGAACATAATATTTGGCAAAGGTTTCCAAGCCCGTGTGATACCAGAGGTAGTGCTGTGTATGGTCCTGGCATGTTCAGCAGCAGGCATGGTTCACAGAGTGTCTGTCACTGTGTGGTGAGTGGTTCCTAGATGTTTTTCTAAACTTGCAATATATCTACTCATTTTGCCTATTAAATTAGTGGTTTTCATATAAAAAATGAATTTACAATATGTATGTACATACACATGGCTCCCTACTTGAAGCAACCTTCCCACTCATTTTTACCAAAAGGGATATGTTAGATTGAGGGATTTCAGTAAGTAAATATTACCGACCAGAAGTTGTGACATGTACATGCACATCCATTTTGGAAACTTCCAGCTTTCATTTCCTTCATTATCATTAGTATTTCCTCCTTTGTTATTGAAGATTCATTTAGCTTTCTTAATATATTAATTCTTTATTTCATTTCTAGTATAAGGATCTCAAATATTCTGGTCATTTTTTACATTCATAAACTTTCTTCAATCTTTCCTTTCAGCCTCCTGTGTTCTATGGTTGGACTATATTATATCAATAAAATGGGACAGTCTAGCACAACTCCTGCTGCTCCTTCAGTATCAGGCTCAAAGAAGAAGAAGTAAGATGTTGGCTTATGATGTTCATTGAAGGAATTCCTATGTCTATCATATATTCTATCTTGGAAAGCAGATTTTTGTTTATATTAATTTTCAATCATCCATAATTTCCTATAGACATAGTTGAAACTTGCTGTGTAATTATTGCACTGTTTTCTTGAAATACCAGAAGTAAACTTCATAAAGGGCCCAAGGATTTGTAATAAAAAACAATTTATCAGTTGTGTATTCTTGACCTATGATATGTATATGTGTTCAGTGCATTACAGGTCTCTGATATAATTTGTGTACAGTATTGATCTTATCCATAACTCTAAATTAAATTGTCTGTATTATCTTAGTATTTTGTATGGGTTTTTGGAAGTTCTCATTAGCAGCATTTGTATTTTATATTCAAGTTCTATTTCTTTTCTGTAAGTCTGGCTTTTGTAATTTGGAGTTAAACTTTATGCAAAAGAGACAGACCATCTAGGTATATCTAAATGCACATCAGAAGGAAAATTAAAAAGCTTACTTTAAAAGGCTGTGATGATGAGGTATTTTGCTTGCAATGAAATACTAATCAAGAATAAGGAAATAACTAACCTACAAATTCACAGGCTTCAGTGAATTAAATCCTTTGTTCTAGATCACTTGTTAAGTTAAAAGTTGCAGAAAAAATATATAGATTGAGTCATATGTGCAGTGCAGGAAATATTTCTATTACAAGGAATGAATCCGATTTTTATGTTCCTAAGAATATATCACGAGTGAAGTGTAGTGGCATTTAGAGACAAATTAGTACAGTCTTAATGAAACTGTAGTTAGAATACTCAGTATGTCCTCATTAGTATTACAGCATAGCCCTCTCATAGCAGGTTTCATTGCCACCAAGGAGCTTCATACCATACCGCTCCCTGCAGCTGGCTCAGTTTGAGTTATGCCGCGGCGGTGCCGGTGCGGTACGATATCTTGGGCGCTTACGTCCCGCTTGTTCCTACGTGCCTCTTCATGCGACAGCGACACCGGCAACTGAAAGGTGACCGAGGACACTGCGTCTTTTGCTGACAGTACACTCTCTGTGAAGACTTTCACGAAACACTATGGCGGACAAGACAGCTCTGGTTCTTCTGGCAGAGGGAGCCGAGGAAATGGAGGCCGTCATTGCCATTGACGTGCTCAGGAGGGGTGGAGTAAGTATTGGTGCAACTCTGCTTGCTATTGATGGATGAGGAGGCAGGCGGCGGCTGTGAGGCTGCCCGGCCTGCCTGTCTGTGGCCTCGCCCATTGGTGTGCTGGAGATTGTGCAAGTTTCCGGGAAACAAGATCAGGTAAATTTATAGTTTAATACAATATCCCCTATCTCTACCATCACCCCCCTCCCCCCAACCCCTACAGCAAGGTTGGGGGCCTTTGGGGATTCGGGGGTTGGGGGGATGCATATATGAGCGATATATGACCTTTTAAAAATCTACGGGAATTTATCTAAAGTTTCAAGAATTTCCCTGAATTTAAATAAGTTTCCCTAAATTTAGGGAAATTTTTCATAATTAACCAAACCCTAACATAACTTAACCTAGCCTAGTCTGTGCCCCCCTGGATTTAGAGAAAACTCGACAGACGCAGCACATTCCCGGACCTTTTGCAGCGCTATTATTCATTTCTGACAGGTAGTGTACCAATTGGAAATGTTGTAAATAGTAAGAACAACAACCTGATGGTGGCCAAAATCATGTAGTGTTCATTGTACAAATCTATAATAGAATCCAAGATAATTGATTTGTCAATGTATGGAACACAGGCGTGAAACTTCAACAAATAACCTTAATTATTTATTTTGTAGACACTCTCTCTCTCTCTCTCTCTCTCTCTCTCTCTCTCTCTCTCTCTCTCTCTCTCCTTGGATATTATTTTTTTCAAGGTTAATAGACATGCAGTCATGTATGATTATGCTTGCAACAATGACACACTGTGTTAGATAACATGTACTATCTGTGAGCACAGTTAGTTTTAAAGAAATAGAAATGTTGTGGCATCCACCACTTAGCACAAGCTTGGGGGTTTTTGGGGAATCATTTTTCTTTTTGAGTGGACAGGCATACATATATGAGTGATATTTGGCATTTGAAAAATCTACGGAAATTTTCTCATATGTTTGAAAAATATCCTTATATGTAAGGATAACTCACAATACCTCAGCAAGAAGATGGAGATCCTTGTTGTTGGCCATCCTTTACTTGAGTGTTGTTGTGTTTAGTCACTTGTATTGGGACAACAGTAGTGGTTGCAAAAAAGTTTCTCGTGCAGTAAATCCACCCCTCGACAATTCCACAATGCCTTGGCCTAGCAGTCACAAAGTGTGTGCTGCTCAGGACACAGAACACCTGTTTGTAGGATGCTGTGTTCCCTCCGAAACTGATAACACAAGGTGTCTTTTGAATGAAATTTTTTATAACCTCTCAGTAATCAAATTTGCAACCTTCACAAGTTATTTCATTTGTAGCCCTAGCTGAACTGAGTACACAGATGTCTGTGCACCTGTTTGCCCAGCTGTGCTTGCAAATACATATAGCAAATTCCTGTTGGCACAGCTTGTGGTGTTAAGAGGTGGTGGCACATCATTGGACAAAAAAACATAGACATAATAAGAAACCTATCCAGCAATTATCCACAAACCCCAGCTATAAAGAAATGAAAATCAGTGTACTGTTCATTTCTGAGTGTGGTGGAGCTACGGAGCTTGCTGGACTTGAGAACACTGGAGAGACGCAGCACACTCCTGGACCTATTGTAGCATTATTATTCATTTGCAACATGTAGTGTACTTATTGGAAATGTAAATAATAAGATCAACAACCTGAGGGTGGCCAAAACCTTCTAGTGTTTATTATACTAAACTATAATTGAACTGAACTTGCAAAGACCATATGCACTGCAGACAGGAGACAATTAACTTGTCTTGGCACAGCTCCCTAAAACAAGAACCTGGCACTCCATCACACAACAGGCAAACAAGTTCTAACACAGGAATTGTGGCTAAACACTGCAATCTCTCTCAGCTGCACTTCCCCAAAGCCAGTAATCATCAGTTACAGGATGGTTTCTTCATGCAGTCCTTTCTTAGGTCAGCCCTCAAGCAGCATGTACACTAACAGGTTCCCTCAGCCTTTATTCCTCCAGCAGCAAGGAAGTTCCATAGCCAACTATGATGTTTACCTTCTGTGGTCTTCCTTCAGGCCTGCACTCCCTTTAGCCTTTTCAGCACCTCATGCAGGCCTCCACCCATCCAGATACAGCATTCTGGCCACCATATGTGTATCTATCCTCACCTCAGGTCTGCTCATGAGGATGTCCAGCTGCTGCTCTAAGATCTGCAGGCACTAGACTTGTATCTTGCTGCTGGTGCTGCCTCTGCTCTGCTTTCTCTGCACTTGCTCCCTTCTGAGCATCATCACTACTTGCCTGATTTGTTGTGAATATTCAAAATGAGGTCCATCATTGATTTGGCCAACTTAATCTTTGAGGATACATTACTAAGATTCAGCATCGAGTCCACAATTATGTTATGATCTTTCTCAGAATTCACATGTTCCAGCTCATCCTGTGTTATCACCATTTGGTGGGTTGACGTTCCTCAGCAACTTATCAGACCTTGCTTGGATCTCATCTTGATCACACTGAATCTTGTAGGAATTATGATAAATCTTGATTTGTTGGAGAATTTTTGTGTTATCTACCATCACTTATATTATTAGATTCTACAGCATATTCTGAGGGAGGTCTGACCTGCTTTACACTTACATTAATACTTTCAGGCAAAGGTGACAGTTGGTGGCATTGGTGGCAGTGGTAGTGTGCTATGCAGCAGGGATGTGGTGTTGCTGCCAGACATGTCCCTGGAGGAGGCTGTGGCAAAGGGCCCTTATGATGCTGTAGTTATTCCTGGAGGATTGAAGGGAGCTGAAAATATTGCTCAGGTTGGTAGTTTTAGAATGCATCCTGTGAGTTAAAAAAAAAATTGTGGTGTATGGTCAAAGTAAATGTAAAAGCTGTTGCATGACATTACTTAACACTTTTATGCCCCCATATGCAGTATGTGTTAATATGGATTTGCTAAAATATAAATATCTATTGAGAATCCATCTAAAGTACATTAAAAAAAAAAAATATTGTATCAAACTTTGTTCGTTCAAGGATGTAAGTTGGACTATTATAAACTAACTGGGTATCAAAGTACTCAGTGCCCCTGAACCAGTGTCCTTTGAGCAAGCAGCCTTTGACCATCACATGTCATCTCTCTAATTATACTTTAACCTAACACGTTTCAGTTTTTCTGTATCTTCTCACTGTCATAGGATAATTTCTAGTGGCAACATTGGAAAGTTCATAAATACCTATTTTTATGAGAACATGAACATGAAAGATGACTAGGTTTTGACTTATGAGATGGAAGTATATTTTTTATTTCTATTATTTTGTTTTATTTAGAAATTTGGGTTTGTTATTTTTTTCTTCATAAGGCAAAATGATAAGCCTTAAAATGATAATGTATAAGAATACCAAAGAAAAGAATTAGTGAAATTACATATACAAAAGATGATTAACTGCATAGTCAGGCCATTTCACAGGGAGCCCTTAGGGAACCTTTGAAGTGTGCATAAAAGTCTAGTGTTAAAGTGTTGGAATGTAACTTGAGAGTGAACTTGTAAGGGATTGTTGATGGTAATTCAAATACATTTCAATATGAAATTTTGGTGAAAGTGATGATCACTTTGTAGAAACTGATAATTTATGAAAGCTTTTCCATAATTGCCTACATTTATTGGCAGAGTGCTACTGCTAAGTCTCTGTTAGAGGAGCAAGAAAAAGCTGGAAGGGTGATTGGAGCCATTTGTGCAGGTAAGTTTACTTGTTGATGATGTTTCCCTTGTCTTGAAAATCCTTGTTGTTGAGGTTCATGAAGAGGAGAGGTCAGTGGTAATGGTTGGGTCCCATCAGTATGGAAGCTGTTGGTGGTCCTTGTAGTGGCATTCCCAGGTATTTTCTTACATTGGTTTAGGTAATTTTTGTAATTTTCTTCTTATTAAAGTATTTCAAGAAGTTTTGAGTACCAAGAATTTTAGTGAGAAGAATGTAAACCTGCACAAGAATTCTTTCCTTAAAAAAAAAAAGAAAAAGAAAAAAAAAATTGTGCTTCAAGCCTACTTATGAACAAAGCAAAGAAAGAGAAGCAAAGCTGTACTTATTAATTTGAAAGTGCACTTTTTTGGAAAATATATCTAGATTTTCTTGATGTTTAGACCAAAGGGTAGCATTCATAAACACAGCCAGTATGTAAAGGATAACTGCAGACAGAAGTGCTTGACCTCAAGTCTTAACAACATTTTGAATTGTCACTGCAATAATCTTGTCTAACTGGAAGAGGTTCCTTATATACCTATTAAGAGTCCTGTCTAGTGGTAGAAGAAACTTTCCACCAATCAGGACTGTGATAATGCCTTCATCTCCAGTACTTAACACATCATTATATTATAGCCTATTTGGATTTTGTTTTTATTCCTTGTAAGAACAATAGCCACATGGTGCACAACCTACATAATATTGCATACTTTATATGTAACTAACATATTAGCTTCAAAATTTGAAGAATTATTTGGTGAATTTAGACTATAAAATTGAGAGTCTACATGGAAAAAAAAAAATACTGTGTATTTACTAAATGGTTAAATGCTAATTTTGAGGCTAGAAATATAAGTTTTGTACCATTATGGTCTGTTGTATTAATGTAATAATCTTGAATTTTAGCTCCTGCTTTTTGTCTGGCCGGTGTTGGTATTGGACAGGGAAAGAAAATGACATGCTATCCTGCCCTCAAGGACAAATTGACAGGATCTGGGAAATATACTTTTGAGGATAATAAAGTCGTCATTGATGGTAAGAGACATTTAATTTACTTATTTATTTACCTATTTTTGCATGAGACTTCAACAATTAAGCTCTGGTTGTTGGTATATCATTTTGGTGCAAAACCCTGTTATTTGGAGTGGCTTTAGTCACAATCACCTTGTTTCTAATTTATCCCTTGCAATGTCCTGTGGAATCAAATTATGCTATTACTTTAGAAAGTTATATAGAACAGTCATCAGATACCAGGCTTGTGTTTGAGTACATTTTTTTTCTACACGAGTGTAAGTACAATTATATTATGACATCACAATTCCCATCACAGGTTTAAGTCCCCGGTTTTGTAATTGAAGTCAGGTCCAAATACAAGTACTTTGGTACTGTACTCAAATCCAAGTAAATATAAGCACTTCTCACTGATTCAACCTTTTGTTCATCAGCAATGTGTGTGTGTGTGTGTGTGTGTGTGTGTGTGTGTGTGTGTGTGTGTGTGTGTGTGTGTGTGTGTGTGTGTGTGCTTGTGTGTGTTTACCTAGCTGTGAGGTACAGGAAAAGAGCCATACTATCACTTTAGAAGGGTCCCAGATGATTAATTTCACTCCTGTAGTGGTCTGGCAGTCCATGAGTACCAGAATTATGGGGCAATCTCCAAGAAACAGAAGCTTTGAAGGGAGCAACCTCGTTCATTGTGCTAAACCAGTGGTGGCAACAAGGAGGAGCTTGAGCCCCCAGTAATGAGCCAAGCTCCCCTCACCCCCCTCCACTGCAGTAGTATTACTACCTTAGCAATTTACCATCAATACTTCACTTTGATGACATTTTGTGAAGCCCCTCCACATTTCACCCCAGCCCCCACCAAAGAAAAATTTTCTGGCACCACCACTGTGCTAAACTCCTTGCTTCTTTATTTTTTCCTTCCTGTGACTTTTAACTTTATCAAGACAGAGGTTTCAATACACTTATCCCTTAATTTTCAATAACTTTCTCTATTTAAGGACCAGCACCTCAGTGGACTTTTTTTATCATTTAATTTTATTTAATTTGCTATTATTTTATTATTATATTTTCTAAGAATTCCAAAGTTGTTCTGGAAACAGTTTTTTATGGTTATTGTGTTGGCAGTTTGAAAATGACTTGTTTTATAGTTGTTAGATAATCATGACAACTACATGTATAATAAAAATGCACACATGTTTACTCTGGGAAACAAATGATAGATGCAATAATCTTGATTTTCCCATGTAATGCATTTTCAATATTTATAGATGATATATCATTACATGGAAGTTATGTATGATTCTATATTTGTAAATTAGGACAGCAATAGAATGTTTTATTCATTACACTTGAAAATTAATGCTTTGAATATTCATAATTGTTCCTTCAAAGTTATTTAGTGATCTGCTGCAATTGCTATACATTTATTCAATGGTGATCATAGTAATTGCATCATTATCTCTTTATGCATAATGGTGCAACTGCCTTATGCTTTTTAGAAAATATTGTCGCTAGTCAGACTACAACAGGAATTGAAACAGAGTGTCAACACCACAGTACAGGATGTATTGTATGTGGCACTATTCTGAGATCTTCATGATTTAGAGGTGAGGATGATCTCTTAGAAAATCAGAAGTAGTGTGGATGTCAGGTATTATGATCTGCTGTGGTACCTCATTGATTCATGAAATACCTCCCATAACAGGTCAGTTCATCACATCGCAGGGACCTGGAACTGCATTTGACTTTGGACTTGCCCTGGTGGAGAAGTTGTTTGATTCTGAAAAGAGAGCTGCTACTGCCAAGGCAATGCTGCTTCAGTAGATAGTTCAGAAGATGCTCATTGTGTACTTTTTTTCTTTCTCTGAAGAGAACAGTTCACTAGGAATGTATAAGATTTTCTTGATGGCTTATTGCCTTTTACTTACATTTTGAATTTTGAAGGTGTCATATAGGATTGGCTCATTATAAATATAAATGACATTTATTTAGTTTAATATTTTACTTGTGCGATTTTGATTTGATTTTGTTAAGGTGGTATTCAAAAGTTTCCTGTCATTGGAAAATACACCATAAATCATGGTCATACCATAAAGTGTAAAAGCTAGTCTTTTTTATTGATCTATTTTTGATACGTTGATTTATTTTTATTCTTTTTGTCAAGATTTTGGCTTAAGCTTCTGGATACTAAATATCCTTTGTTTCTTGTTTGATTGGTCTTTTCATAATGAAAGTATGAAATACTTTCATGAACTCATGGCATGAAAGGAAGCAGTCTGCTTGTAGCTTCAAGTGATTATTGGGTTAAGTTTGATCATGTACACTGTCATAACTGTGATACTGGTGGAAGACAGCTCTACAGTAAGAAACATGATCTATGTTGAGATTTTCAGTAAAATATTGAAAGAAATTGTTTATATATTGTATTTTTAAATTTTACCTTGGGACAATGTTCTTGAAAATTTCAAGTTGGTGAATTAAATTGAGAGATTTTTAAAAGGTTGACATGGCAGAACGTCACCTATTTGAGTGTTATGAAATAGAAAATTGTCTAAGGAAGTATAGAGAGGTATAAAAAATTGTTTTGCTTGCATTAAAGCCTAGATTAGACTTGGAAACAAAGTAAGATAGAAAGTGTCAAGAGATTAAGGGCTTGTTGAATGAGGCATATAGAACCAGGAATGCACTTAATGTAACAATATTGAGAAAATGTAGAGTGAAGAGCTTGTAGGTGAGCACAATTATTAAAGGCTCTAATAAGAGAAAGGCCACTGAAAAATTAAGTAATTCAGAGGGGTATGTTTGGGTAGGTAAGAAGCACTTTTGATGTGGCCACTTGTTATTGGGGATGGGGATTTATGTACTTTGATATCTTATGACCTATTTCCCAGTGCTTCAAAATAGTGTTACATATGTCCCCCCCTTTTGAATAAGTATTTAGACCAATGGATTTTTCTTATGAAGAAATAAATGCATACTTTTTACATGACGAACTATTTCGAAAGTGGGGAGTCAAAACAAACAATAGAAGCATTACTCCCTGAACACTGCTGGAAGCAGTTTGAAACACCACGGCCCCGAACACGTCCGAGGCATTGTTCGTAATCATGCTATGGCTTAAACTCTTCTATGGACATTTGCACGGATTTTAGTCAAGTATTGAATATTGCAAAAAATAGATACCACATGGTCCACTTTCCGTGTGGAATGTATTTTAGCCTCGAACACATTAGCAGCATTCTCGGGAATAAGTTTTGTACCTTGTTTGGCATAGTGTTCGGAAGTAAGTCACGTCATAAGGAGTGTTTTGGTGCAGGGTGCTGACTGGTGAAGGGGAACACGTTTTCTAATGGATGGTTTGTAAAGAACCCGCCTATTTTCTCCTGTTATCACTACGAAGCCTTCATCGTGGCTGGTGAGTACCAGATGAAGGTTTTGTTTATCCCTAGTGCCCATTGTTGTGCATACTTGTATATACGTACGGTGTGTGTTTTGGATTCCTAACTTTACCTAGCCTGCTCGATTGTTGTTTGTCCTTGCCTTGGATGTGATTTGCTGGGGCCGTCCTGTGTCTTGTTGAGATAGCCTGCTCGGATTTGTTGCTTTTCATATGGTAGTTTCACGTGGTAGTCATTTTGATAGTTAGGCTGTATTATTGTTTGCATTGACGGGTAACGTTTCTAACATTTATGGATGATAAAATCAAGATAACATAAAAAGTCTCCATGTAAACAGAATGTAATGGAAAGCTGGAGCAGGTTGGATGAACTGTAAGTTACGAGAGTTTTCAATACTTGGTTAGGGCTCTATTGGAATTTGTCTGCTCACGCGTTGTCGTCACAGACCAAACAACCGTGGCTATCATTCTCTCTCTCTCTCTCTCTCTCTCTCTCTCTCTCTCTCTCTCTCTCTCTCTCTCTCTCTCATATATATATA
>CM035192.1:7533919-7554014 GCA_020233015.1 Callinectes sapidus
CGACGACGACGAGAGAGAGAGAGAGAGAGAGAGAGAGAGAGAGAGAGAGAGAGAGAGAGAGAGAGAGAGAGAGAGTTGACAGTAGCAAGGACCGCCCTACAGCGAGCTTGATCAATACTTGCCTCACCTTCCCTCCTTCCCTCCTCCCCTCCTCACCCCACGCCAACTTTCCTCCTCCTCCTCCTCCTCCTCCTCCTCCTCCTCCTCCTCCTCTTCCTCCTCCTCCTCCCTCTCTCTCCCCTCCAGCAACGCTACAACTGAGAACGATAGTAGCTGCTGCCGTTGCGTGGTTGAAAATCTGTGTGTTCGCGTGCTTACGTATTTATGTATGCGTGTACGTTTTCGTCATTAAAGTGTGTGTGTGTGTGTGTGTGTGTGTGTGTGTGTGTGTGTGTGTGTGTGTGTGTGTGTGTGTGTGTGTGTTAGCGGTGAATGCTGACTGCAGAAAATGTAGTATTATCAGATGAAGTTTCTTTTTTCTCCCCTTCAGATATACATTCTGAACGCTAAGCTCTCGGTGGTTCAGAATGTTTTCCAGCCTTTTCCTTTTTTTGCACCCCAGGTTAAAAAGAGAGAGAGAAAAAAAAAATAAAAAAGGAGAAAAAATCCTCTTAAAATCTTTGTTTCTTTGCAAATCCTCTTTCTTTGTGCGGCCTTGAAAATCCTGGAAATCTGTTTGGTCTCTTCATCATGATAACAATGAGGCTGTACCTTTCATTAATGCTTTTTCTTAGCCAACATGAGCAGTGATTATAAATACACACTCTTAGCATTCTTAGCCTCCCGTGTGTTGCCTCAAAAATTCCAAACCCGCCTCTCGTATTCTGGAAAACCTCGCGTGTGACGGTGGTGGCCTGGACTGTCCCTGGAACACGATGCGGCATTATTTTCCCTCTCAGGCCCGGGAATGCTATTGAGTTGGGACACTGTGGTGGCGGCGGTGGTGGTGGTGGGAGGCACAGTGTTGCTGCAATGGTGTGTGGTGGGGCTGAGTGCAATGCTTCTGTGTGGTGTGTGGTGAAATGTTATTAGTTGTCGTGGTGGTGGTGGTGGTGGTGAGGACGTGTCTGTGTGTCTGTGTGTATGGGGTAGAGAATGATGCAATCTTATGCTGTGTTCTGTCTGTCTGTCTGTCTGTTCGTCTGTTGACGAGTTGCAGCAGAGAAGGGAAGGCTGCTGGTGACGTGGCTGGTTTGGTAGTGGTGATGGTGATGGTGGTGGTGATAGTGGTAATGGTGTTTATCAGGTAAGGAGGTAGGTAAGGAGCTTTGAGATGATGGTGGAGGAGGAGGAGGAGGAGGAGGAGGAGGAGGAGGAGGAGGAGGAGGAGAAGGAGAAGGAGAAGGAGGAGGAGGAGGAGGAGGAGGAGGAGGAGGAGGAAGAGGAAGGGAAGAGACGAGGGTAGTTGTGGAAGATAGGTGAAGTGAGGTGAACAGAGGCAATAGTGTGTGTGTGTGTGTGTGTGTGTACGCGGGCGCGGTGAGCAGAGCGAATATTCCACCTGAGGGAAATGGAACTGAAGCAGCGAGTAGGTTGAAGGTATGAATTCTGTAGGCACGACATGTTCAGGTAGAGACCTTGAAATGCACCCTCCATTCCCACCGCCACCACCGCCACCGCCACCGCCGCCGCCCACCGCCGCCCCGCCGCCGCCCCGCCATGCTACAAGTCTCGGCAGGGCTGCAGCGGCCGTCTAATGCTCATCTGTTAGGCTAGCCACGTTCCATCTTATTCTGAAAGTCTCGCGTCCCAGTATTTTTTTCCGCCGCCATGAGGGACTGAATGCCACTTTCCTGGGGGAGGAAAGCTTCCCTTCCTGCTTCTCTTGGAAACAACCCGAAGCTCGCGAGATGTTGGGGAGAAAAATTATGATGCCTGGTTTACTACACACCTGCTCCTGCGAGGGAAGTGCTTCTAGCCGTAAATTCCGTTCATTCACTCCCTCCATGCGACTCGAGATGGTACCGGAAAGGGTTTCGAGACGCCCCGAGGGTTTCGAACGTGTTGAAAAGTCATAGGCGCTGGAACACTATAACGCTGCGCCATTACAAAGGTGTTCCTCCCTACCGCGGCGCCCTCCTTCCTCCCGATACAATGGCGCATAATGGTGGCAAATCAGAACATAGGAGTCCCATATTAAAGTTCCATTTTTGGAGAATATATACGTATAGATTTCGGGGTAACTTCCATTATATTCTTGGGTCAAAGAGTACGTCTCTTTTCAGCACACAAGAACACATTTTCTTTCTTTCTTTTTCTTTCTTTTTTTTCTTTTCTTTTTTTTTCTTTTTTTTTTTTTTTGCACGGCACATTACAGCATATTTTTCAAGGAACGCTATACCTTTTTTTCATAGGGAAGCAAAACAGGGTACACGATTGATTCAGGACAGCACCGTGCATCTCTGGCAGTGCTACGGGGACCAGCTCAACATCTCTGGGGTTGGTGAAGGCGCGGTCAGGAGAGGTGCATGATATGGCAGTCTTGGGAGCGTTAACGTTAAGTAGTGTTGCGTTACGCTTCTTCTTTCCTTCGTCTCCTTCGGGAGCTGCATCACCCAACACTCACCTCGCGTGTCCTGTTTGGGTGAGGCAGTTGACACTCGTAATCCAATTCAATGCTACGATAAAATCTAAAAAATAAAGTCAAACGTATAGGTAAAAATCAAATAAAAACGACGAAATTTATGCTGTGATGAAATAAGTAAGGTATACTATGTCAAAGCTTATCGAATCTTTATTGACCAATATTTCTTAGCTCCTTTCATTAATGGGAGGCGTTTTCATGTTTATTCTGCTAATCATTTGTCAATTTCATACAGCCTGAGAGGTTCATGTGAGGATTAAGATAGTGCAGACTCTGGTTATTATTCTTCCAATCTCCATAGAACCTTACTAATGTCAATAAAATAATCTAATCATTCCTAGAACTCGTGGTAAAAATGTATTTCAGTATTGAAGGGATTAAGCTGGAGGAGAGAAAAGGGGCTTCTCATTGTATGCCCTGGGCCTGGGTGGCATAGTTGGTTAAGGCTGCTCGTCTTGGGCCTCCGGTGCTGGCGGCCTGGGTTCGAATCCTTGCCAAACCTAATTGCCCAGTGGGAAATATAGCGCTCTCCCGTTAACCCCAGTGGTGCCATATGACCTAAGCTGTTGCGGCACCTAAAGGAATCATTTCCATTTCCATTTCACTTTGAACTTACAATTTTCTTCCATACATTCTCGTACATTTCTGGAATGACTATTACAAATATATTGATTTCTCACTTTCTCTGGTTAACCTTCTCTTCATCTTCAACTGCAATACTATTATATATTTTCTATATTTCCTGTATCTAAATATCATATTCCTTACTATTATTACATACTTTCTATCTACAAGCAATTACTTACATACACCAATTGTGCTTTCTTTCCATGCACTGTCTGTTACACGGGAACTCGTTGGTGGTTCAAGACTCAGCTTCGGCGGGATTCGAATTTGCTCTAATAGATTTCGTCCTGACACAGCCATTCCTTTGTCTTGTTCCTCTGTTGCGTCAATGAAGGGAAGCGAATACTATGTTCCTCAATGGATAAAAAAGGAGAGACATTTATACTTGTTAATCTTCATAAGCAACTCAGACCTTTTTTCCTACGATATACGAAGGAATGAATCAAATCTATACGTCAGGGTCCGTATTAAAAAACGCTTTGGTCTCTCACCACGAATATTGTCAAAGGCCACAGAGATGATGAGCGGCGTTTTCAATTGTGTTTCTTCAGTTAATAATGTAGGAATCCTGCCACTCTGCCTCTTGAACCGTAGAAAGAAACTTAAACAATTCGTGTGCATTTGAATAAAGCAATTATGAAATAATGGAGATGAAGCACAGAAGGATTTGAGAATACGAGTCCAGGAAGATAAATAAATATAAATAAATGAAATTCACACTCTGAAAAAAAAAACGAAACACGAAGAAGTAAAAGGAGTTGAAAACCATAAGGGAAAAAGAAAAACGTAGAAACGAAAAAAGAAAACTAAAAAAAAAAAAACAACAACAACAAAAAAGTGAATAAATAAAACTTCGGACTGGTAAAATTACGCGTCACTTGCCGTCACAACCAGATGGACTTGAGCCTCTCCACCGCAGACCAAGATTTCCCACTCTGCTCTACCCCTTTCCTCTTCTTCCTCCTCCTCCTCCTCCTCCTCCGTCTCCTCCTCCATCTTCTTCGCCTGCTCCTTCTTTTTCCTTCTCTTACAACCTTCCCCCTTTCAGATCCTCTTCCTCAGTCCTTTCAAATTTCTTTCCTTCGTTTTTTTTGTTTTTATTTCGTCTTTCTAGTTCTCTTTCTTTTTCCCTTCAAGTTCTCCATCCAGCGCTGATGTGTGTATTTTGTGCAGCCTAAGAAGAGGGGAGAGTTCTGGTACCATTAACATAGCACAGTAAAATAGCATCACCACGATCTGAAGAGGCCGCGCATTGATGAAGAGGACCAGCACTTCTTCATAACGGCAAGCCAAGACGCGTTAGAAAAGTTTGTCCCAAAGAGGAAAGTGAACGCCAGAGCAGCACAGGGACCATCGCGACGCACAGCAGTTACAAAGACGCTCAAAATTCTTCCGCGGATGAAAAGGAAGCAGGAACAGCATTGCCACAGCCACCACAATCATGCAAACAAACAGACACAAGTTTCTCAAAGTCAAGCTACCTGAGAGTAAAGGCATCTCTCCAAGTGGTATTTCTCCGTGTTTCCGCTTAATATTTTCATCCTAAACCTCGTGACAAGGACAGAAACAGCGCCAGCAACACTACACCACAAACAGGACTTAAAAAAAAAAAATGTTCCTTCCTGCACAGCTTCGCATTACAGCTCGACTTTCAGTGACAGTCGGACAGAGCAACAAATATGAAGCGGAGGTAAACGAGCGGAGAGAGAGAGAGAAAGGCCAGTATGCACCGCCTACCGCTCTCATTGCCACCGCTGAACATTTCACTGCCGTCGTAGAAGGAAAACAATGAAGAAAAAGGGAATAAAAACTGGCAACACACCACAACAAGATGGAAGGGGAAAAAATACGTGAAAAAAAGGTCTGGAGCGTGGCAGCCAACCTTATAATACCTGACTGACAAGCGTGACTGGAGCTAAAAACGGGTGAGCTTAAAACATCGCCACGTCAGGAGTGGAAAATGCACCAACAGCATTCACTCACTCCGGGAAAGACTTGGTTGGCCTGAACATCCGTGGCGTGGCTTGCGGTGTGTGTGTGTGTGTGTGTGTGTGTGTGTGTGTGTGTGTGTGTGCTCTGTCTATATCAGCATCACCTATAAATACTGTCTACATGACTTTCTCTCTGTCTGTGCGTCTTTTCTTACTTTTGTTTGACTATTTCTCTTCCTTTTCTTCCCTTTTCTTTTTTCACTAACCCTATTCCAGACGCATCTCCCCCTTTTCCTGCCCCCCCTCCCCCCCTCCCTCTCTCTCCCCGGCACCTTTCTATTCCGCAGCACAGGCGAACCAATGACCGAAAACGAGTAACAAACATCACCACCGCCACCAAAACACACAACAAACATTTTCCACACGTCGCCAGGAACAGCTTGCCAATTTATATTATCAATAACCCGCGGTGCCTCTGTTATACCACGACACTGATGCTGCCCTTCCCGCTGACCGCCGGCCGGGGAGCGCTGAGCTGCTGAGCGTGGCCTCACAAGGGCGGGAAATTGACCAATATATTTCTGATAGAAGGGAGTGAAAAGGTGAAAATTACCACAGGCGAGGAGGGTCGAGGAGTAATGGGCAGAGACACAATGGAGTGAGGGGCGAGGGTGTTGTTGTTCCCAGGCCCACCACCACGGCCCTCCACCCGCCTCCCGACCCGACTCCTCCACCCAGCTTCACCCTCAAACCTTGCTCCTCCTCCACCTACCAGCTTTTCTCCCTACCACACTCCCCACCTCAGCGCAAGCCCACGTCCACCACCAGCACACGCCCCTCACAGACATATTCTTCACCTTCACGCTGTCTGCCGCCTCAGCCACCGTTCCATCTTGCCCTCCCAGCCTAATGCCTGTCAGCCGCCTCTCCCACACCTTTACGTAGTGATGTTTCTTGGTTTTCAAGTCTTATATTTCAGTCCCCGCAAGAAACACAGTGTCCTGAGGGCCGGAGTGTATTCCCTCATCACGCTACGTGCGGCGCGTGTTTCATATCCTCATCCTCCCTGGCGACACATCAACACTCCGAGTGGAACTTTCACAACTTCAATATTTGAAGTGAAACCGAGTTTCTTGGATTCATTTCTTCCCTTCAGGAAATTCAAGGGAGTTCTATGACAAGTAAATCTGTCTGCTTGCCTTGTCTCTTCTCTAACCTAGGTGCCTCCGTCCCTGCCCCTCGCCGCCCTCCTCGCAATCACCCACCGGGGCCAGACATTGTGGCCGTGACGTTGTGAGGAAGAACGAGGCCAGAGGTCATCATTTGCCTTTCATCGATACACATTACACAGGCACGTCACCATTGATTACTAGAGATCGAAAGCGGCCACCCAGCCCTGCTCAGTACCGACCACGCAGCATTCTCGGGGCAACTCATGGAGGCTGAAAACAGGACACATCCCACCACCACCACAGCTCCCTTCCCCCTCTTGCATCACCAGCCAGCCCACGCGGCCCACACACTCATTCCTCAGCACCCAAAACCCACAGCGATGTACTAACGACTCCACTGGGTGACATTGCCAGGGTGGTGGTATTGCTCTTCTCCCTAGCAGGAAGTAATCACATTCCCCAAGGGGACTTGAAGAGAGGACGCCTCTGCAGGTACAGAGAGACGAGGAGATCTTACCGCGTATTAAGATTCTATGGTCTTCCCTTGCGTCATTAAGAGTATTAGGAGTATATTGAGGCAGTGGGGCACAAGGTCTTCATTAAATTTGATGGAAAACGTGGAATCTGAGAAGGTTGAGTTTGATGCGACTTGTAGTGAGAGGGATTGCTTCCTTTCCGGTCTTGTTTTTGAAGGAATATTATTTACCATGACTTTTTTCCATATCAATTTCAAACGACTCTTTCTAATCTCCCTGTAGGGATTCCAAGTTGTTCCTTTTTCACACTTTTTTATTGCCTGACATGGAAATCCTTTGAAACATTTGAGATATTTCTACAGCGGAGTTATTTGTGATATTTCTTTACTACCACTTTTTTCTTTTACAGGTACTCTCTCTCTCTCTCTCTCTCTCTCTCTCTCTCTCTCTCTCTCTCTCTCTCTCTCTCTCTCTCTCTCTCTCTCTCTCTCTCTCATATTATACATGTCAACCACAGACTTGCCTGGTAGATAATATTAACACTGCAATTGATAAGAAGGTAGAACAAAGAAGACACAGAGAACAGAAGATTGTACAGTGCCAGAGAGAGAGAGAGAGAGAGAGAGAGAGAGAGAGAGAGAGAGAGAGAGAGAGAGAGAGAGAGAGAGAGACGCTGATGCCTCCACAAGACGTATGGGCGGTAGAGGCACAGTGGGATAATGGGGGTATAATGGGAAGAGGTGCTTACAATTTATCGCATCAATAAATCACTTACTTTTATTAGTATACACTTTTTCCCCTTTACCATATCATATTATTCAAAAGTGATGCATCGTTGGTATTCATGAAGTCGTAAAGAGCCTGAAAGTGGTACATATATAAAGGACTATGTGTTTCTTATTGGAGGATTTTGTGTATGTTAAAAAAAAGTTATAAAAGTTGGTAGGCACTTCCCCCCAACGGCATGTAACTCACGAATTTTGGAAGCTCTTTGTTGAATATTGTTGTGATTGTTTCTTTTTTATGTTAGAGAGAAAAACTGACCAACGGCAGCGGAAAGAGTAAAGAAAAGCCTTCCTATTAGCCAGTCCCCGTGCAGATTACAAAGAAAACGTTACGTAGATGTCAAGATACATGGAATAGTTAATTTAACCTCTTCAGTACTGGGACACATTTTTACCACCAGTTTTGGGTGTAATTAGATGATTTTATTGACATTAGGAAGGGTCTATGGAAGTCAGAAGGTTAGTGTCCAGAGTCTATACTATTCTAATTCTCACATGAGTTTCTAAAACTGTAGAAAATCGACAAATAATAAATACAATGAATATGAAAATGCGTCCCAGTAATGAAGGGGTTAATTCAACATAACACAGTACCTGAATCTAACGTCACCCATACCAGAGTGAATCATTATTTTCACGATTTGTGCTTTCAATCTAAATGTTGTGCCATATTTTCCAGTAACATTCTTTCCTGTGTCACTTTTTCCCTATCATATTGTATTTCTTTTGTCGTGTTTCGTGTTTTTTTCCCCTCCCAATTCAAAACCAGTGACGTATTTTTTCACTGGTATCTTTCACGGACAAACATCAATTCCTATTCTATCTAGTATTTCGTCCAAGGCTAAATCATTTCCCAGTTTAAACCTCATGACATATTTTCCAGTGAAGTTTTTTTTTTCTTTCTCACTAACATACATTAATCTCTGTGCCATTTAGTTTTTTTTTTCTTTTCTCTTTCTCTCTGCGACCACTTCTTTTCCGAATCCAAAACCTGTGACACATTTTCCAGTTGTTCTTTTTCAGCCCTTTTTTTTTTTATATCTAATTCTTTTTAAATCCCCGATGACTTTGAAACCAATACCACTTCTCTAACACCACTATCCCTTCCTCCACTATCCAACAGCAAACGAAAGAGAAATAGTTAATGAAAGCCACCATAATAAGTCGAAGTAGTGACGTTGGCTTTAAAACAGAGTATATATAGCTAGACCAACTTTCAAAGGCGACACTATGAAGAGGCGGAAGAAGCGGCTTAGTGGATTTAGGACAGAGGTGAGATGAAACAGTTAAGATAGTTTAGCTGAATTACGTAGTTTAGCTGGATTACGGTGGGGATGAACCAGTCTCTGTTATTTTGAAGCGTGGAAAAATGCACAGGTATTATACAGAAAAATGTTTAATTGTTTTACGTTATTTTGAGAAAGATAGATAGATAGATGGATAGAGATAGATAGATAGATAGATAGATAGAGAGAGAGAGAGAGAGAGAGAGAGAGAGAGAGAGAGAGAGAGAGAGAGAGAGAGAGAGAGAGAGAGATTAAAGCTAGTTCAATATATCGTTCTCAATAGATATATCATAAAGAAAAAGATTGTATATTTATTTCCATGAGTGTCTTGATGCTTGTCCTATTTTCTCCTCCTCCTCATCTTTCTCCTCTTCCTCTCCCCCCTCCTCCTCCTCTTCCTCCTCCTCCTCCTCCTCATCCGCCTCCTCCTCTTCCTCCTCCTAACACCTGTACACCTTCAATACGTCACCGGAAGCTCTTTAAGAATGACACGCTATTTCACGACCTTCACTTTGACACAAGTTGCATATTTAGCCCCTCATGAAACACGGCAGCCTGACTCACTATTAGCATCATTACCAACACCAGTGCACCTTCAACAAAACTCGTCCCTTTAAGCTCTTACATACTTCAAATGTCATTCCATGTGTTTGGACATGTAATTTTTTTCACGTATCTCTAAAAGGCAATTCAAGTTTTTTTCTTTTTTTTTCTATGTTTTATTTTTATTCTTCCTTTCTCCCCCGCCCGCCCCACACGTTCATGTTTCCGTCAAGCTCTCATTCACAAATCAGCTGCTTCTGGGAGACCTAAAGGGGAGTGAGCGCGGGGCGTGGGACAACATAGCAGCGCCTGGGAATGAGTCAGCTTCAAAACAGGGAATGAAGCAATGAACCCCATAGTATGTACCGGCCAGTCCGGCGGTCTTGTCACCTGATGCTCTCACTTCCACTCAGCTCAGCGTTCATATTATCAAACACTTCACAACTGCTCCTCCACTATTTCAAAAGACTCGTGTTTAAGTGACACAAATCTTCAAGGGTGTTTTTATGGTTTTAATAACAAATTAACTAGGTTGGTACATAACTGACAGGAGAAACATCCTCAAAACCTCAAATTGTGATCTCTTTGGGTGCTTTTATGGTTTTAATAACAAATTAACTTTGTTACTACATAACTGACAGGAGAAACATCCTCAAAACCCAAGCTTGTAATCTCTTTGACCTTTGAAAACCGTCGTGGTGAGAGAGCAGAGCGTCTCAGAATATGGACTTCTTTCCTCTATACAATATGGGATTTTAAAGGGAATTTACGGCCTAAAGGAGACCATCTAATAAAGACTTCCTATCTGAAAACCCACCCATTTGGAAACCGTTACCCCAAGTGGATGTCCAATCACCCCTCGAACCATGGCCAGGATTTGAACCCGTGAGCTTTGGTATCCCTCGGCCCCTAAAGCGCACGTCGTTCTTCTGTACCACGGCGGCGTCTTCCTTCTTCAGTTATGCATCCTCTGATCTCCTTGCAATCTTTTACTTATGGTTCAGACGAAACGGCTGAATAAGTGAAAAGAATACAGAAATATATGGTCAATGGATATCCTCCGTTGTGAATCATCGTGTCCTTTGATAAAACAGAAGGGTGACGGTCGATCGGTACTGACGGAGCTGTAAACGAGACGTACAGCTCTTCGTGTAAATTGTTACTATGCCTGGTCAACAATTACAGCGACGTGACAGTGAGAGTAATGGAGAATTGATGTGACGAATGTGCACGAGTATATTGTATGTATGGTTTATTGCTTCATTCTTCGGCGCGTGTCGTCTATTCTCATATACTCGTAGAAATGTTTCATAGTTATTGCTGAAGCGTTATGGAAGCTTCTCGCTGAATGATGGCTGGGGTGATGGTGGTGATGGTGGTGGTGGTGGTGGTGGTGGTGGTGGTGATGGTGATGGTGATGGTGATAGTGATGGTAATGGTGATGAGGAGGCGGGGGAGTAGGAAGGAGAGAAAAAAAAGGAGGAGGAGGTAGAGGAAGAGGAGGAGGAGGAGGAGGAGGAGGAGGAGGAGGAGGAGGAGGAGGAGGAGGAGGAGGAGGAACAGGGGAAAAATGATGATGAGCAACAGTTAAAATGTTGATATTTCAATTATGATGACTATTTACATACACATTTGCTTTTACACACACACACACACACACACACACACACACACACACACACACAAAGAGGCTTTTCATTTTTGCGCAATTTAGTGTTATTTTACTTTGATGTGCATAAAAACTCAGGTAAGTAAGTAGCTTCCATCACCACCTTCACCACCACCACCACCACCACCACCACCACCACCACCACCACCACCACTACCAGACTACTAAAGAACAGATGGCACTTTGGTCACTGCACTTTGGAATCTCGTGTTTTTATTCTTTTCTTTATCTTGACCCAGATTCCCAAGCCCTTAGCAGCCGTCCCCTCAGCCTCAGCCTAACTGTCCACACGCTGTTACCTCCACGCATAACATGACCTATTCGGATCCATTTTTCTTGTTAATGGTACACATAATATTGCCAAGATAAATCCTTTCCCTAATCCAGGACGCTCTTCTCTCTCGCGCTAAGTTAAGCTCAACATTTTTCTTCCTGCTTGAATGTTTCTTTCTTTCTCGTAAAGAGCCACAACGTATTGGTGATGTTGGTTGTTGCTGTGAAAAATTAACAAAAAAGGTAAATTATTTTTTCACTTTACTCACTGGACACAACAATTATTGTTTCTTCGATAGTGTAGAGATTCACAATTTGTATCTGTTATTCGTTTAAGTGTCGATTCATTCCTTAAATTCCTTTCTGCTAACAGATATCTTTGCGTAAACTGTGTTTACTAAATGTTACTCTAGCCTTTTCTTTTCCTCCTATAGTAACACAGATTTGATATATTTCGACGCTTTCTTGATGTGTCGTGAGTAGAAGTAATGCGATTAGTTCCTGAGTATCTCCCTGAGATTTTACTTGGGGCTTAGTTTCAGTACGCTTCAGTGGGAGAGTGACGCTAAGGATATTTCCAGGTCCCTGCTCCCCAAGTTACTTACTATACGAGAATCAAACAGAAGATCGACAAAGTCAGTATCGTTACCTGCCTTGAATGTCACTTCTTATTTGCTGGTTCTCACTAAAACAAATGTAGCAGGTCCACGTGAGAGCCAAGGCACTATTTTATCGCTGCTGGCATTGTTTCGTGGACAGTCACTGCCTGCTACGAACTGTAGTTTTCTTTTTTTCTTGTGGGGAAGAGAAGGAAGGAGGGAAGGACATGGAGGAAAAGGTGGTGGGCTGAATGCATTCTTTACCATCACACCTCAGCGCGAGCCTCAAGAGTTGGTTGCCTGGCCACGCACACTGGTCGGCATTACCCTTGACCCTACACGAACTGGCAGCGATAAGACCAACAAGTATAGAATACAATGGCAGCTGGAAAGAAAGAAACAACTAGACTAGAAGTGAGCCAACTGTTTTTCAACGTAATGACTGATGGTTATCTTGCTTCAGTAGATTGAAATAGATTGAGGGAAAGGAACTTTTTGTATCAATCAGGAATAAAAAAAGGAGTGGATAAAGATTTATTGAACAACCACAAGAGTGCGTCACTGGCTAACAGATTCACTTTCATTAAGGCGGTCAGTCACTCACGGCTACATATTACCTACTCAGCGCCTGCAGGTCACGCCCATCGATTTACATCCACAATTGCTCACTCAGCTCGTCGCCAACTCAGGGATTCCTAACTTGTGGGCCGAAGTACTTGGGATGCGCGAGATCAACTTGGGATTCTACGAAATTTGGAAGAGCTAAAGGAAAAAGTGGGAGAAGATAACGTTCTCCATGTATTGACGTAAGGTTTTTAAAGGAGTGAGAGATTAGTGATTGTCTTTTACGTATGATCTGGCTGAGTGTCTTGTTTTTAGTAAAGGAAAGCCACATATGTGTTTAACGGCTCGCAATTCCTCCATTTAATAAGTGCAAGTTTTTAAACATTAATCACCCTAACATAAATCCCAATATGAAATGCGCTGCGAGGATGATGTGTGTGTGTTGTGCTGTCAGTCTTTGGCCTCGATACAAAAATGCTGTATTGTAAACATCATTCGTAACTCTCACAGTAATTCTGAAATACACATTTAGTGATTTAGCATTGTGGTCGTCCAGCGCGCTAGTTAATTCATTTCACAGTTGTTTTGTAACTCAATTCATGTATTTAATTCCAGTTTTTGTTATTAAATTATGCTATTTTAATGAAACCAGTAATGGAGTGAATATTTTTCTATTCTTTAATGGAAATGCAAACATTTTAAATTGTTTCAGTTTGACATAACCAGCATATTCAACATAATGGTAAAAAGATGGTAAACTTTCTAACAAGGGTCCACAATAATGTTTCACAAATAAGGTTGTGAGTGGAACGAAGTTATGAATAACGTGGTAAAGCGAATAAAAATTTTATACTTTCAAGAGAAAGTACAATTTTTGCATAATGAAGATTACAGTGAAGGTAGAGGATAAATTTACGTTTGGTGAAGTATGAGGCGCTCAATTCAACTGAATTTTTTTTTTGTAAAAAGAGGAAGCCGGCCAAGGGCAACAAATACAATGAAAACAAAAAAGCCCGCTATCACTGCCAGTCCCCTTGAAGAATAAAAGAGTTAGCCGAGAGACAGGGACAAATGTGTTGAAACCTCCCTCTTCAATAGAGTCAAGTTATAGGAAGTTGAAAATACAGAGGCAGGTAGGCATGTTCAATATTTACTTTGTCTTTTATTCATATTCAGAAATATACTTCGAGTCTTGAAAAGTTGAGATCCACGCCCAGACTCAAGCATGCCATTTATTCCCTGCCACAAGACATCATCCAGTGGGGAGTGCGGCGGGTTGGCCTGGGTGGCGAGGTGATGGTACAGCTGCAAGGGGAGGGATTGGCGTTGTCCCTATGGATACACTTACTTGACGCTGCAGAGTAATACGCTTTCAATAACCTTATCCCGCACACACACAAACACATCAACACGCTTCAGCTTTTACTGGAGTTATCATTCATGAGTGAATATCAGGGTAAAATTCAGCGCAAGGAGTGTGAAGTGACAAACAAGGATGGGCACCTGGCTTTGCTATTAATGTATTATCACTAGTGCCCTACAAATCCATCTGTTCCCGCACGGCGCTCTTCCTTCCCTTAGTAAAGTGCTCAGAACAAGGCAAAGGCACTCTCGTTTTCCTCCATCGCGTCAGACATCTCGTATTATTGTTGTCACCTGCAGTTTTCCTTGAGCACACCAGCACCGTCTTTTTGCTTTGGTTATTAAGTGAACTATTTCTCATACACTCAAAACGAAATTATGAGGAAGTGTTACAATTTTTTACTCAAGTCTGTAGAAAATTTATTGATTAATTATATGAAACTTTGCTGTTCTGATGACACTTGTGCCCCATACCACTCAGCTCTGCCTTTCATTACTGACAGGTTAATCATCATCAAGTCGTAGATTGTCATTACTGTTAAGATATTTTGTTGATTGAAAAAAAAAAAAAAATGGCTGCACATTTCAGCTGGTGAAGTCCTTTGCTAAGTGGGGCGAACTCACATATCTTGCGTTTTCAAACCAGCATGCCACCATCACACCTTCATACCCTTCTCACTGACTGAGAGTTTATATTTATTTCCACTCTGCTGCCTCACACACTCACCGCTGCCTGCTTCTGACAATCCCTCACACCTGTGTTCCTCTGCAGGGAATTTCAATTTCATCAAAAGCATGAAGCCTGGTAATGTTGATGCCTTTCACGTAATGCTGACTGGACAGACACGTGTTTAGGAAACATTTAGATCATATTCTTTCATCAACGTTAGAATTTGTTGAAATGTGGGTAACATGACTCACTTCTGTCAGGGTAATTATTTTTCATTAACTTTGTTACTTGAAAGGGAAAATATGAATACGAAGACAAGTTACGCATCATAATTACTACACAACATTTATATCTCTCTGACTGCATAACTTCACATCAACCTTGCGTGTTGTCATGGCTTAGGAAGGGATGTAAATTCAACATGTGACTACTGCCCCACACGATACGTGACGATACCAACACCCGAACAACATTCCTGATCCGTGTCTTTCCTTACATCCAACATGGACACAGTCACTACCAGTCTTGTTCAATCTTCCAACACAGAACAGTACTCGTGTGCAATTAATCAGGAGTTAATTAAGTTTCGAGACCCCAGGTCTGTCGTTTTCCTCAGTCTCATCAAGCTTATGTGTCGTGTTAAGGTCGATCAGGTGAGGAGGAACGACTGCCTTGCCTGTGTCCTCCCCTCGTGCCTTGTTGTGGCGATGCGGCGTCCCCAGCGTGGAGGGCGACGCTGCAGTTCTGTGCGGCGCTAAATGGAGGCAACATCACAATTAGGCGTCTCCAATGGCCGTTACAGACGAAGCTCCTCCACGCAAATTGCCGTCGCGTCAACCACTCTGGCCTCGGAATAGGTGCAGCCTCACTGCGGCCTGGACACTGCCAGCCTGGAATGCTCAGCCGCAAACAACCCCAATTATTCTGACCGTGATGCTGCTCCGCCCGCCCCCAGGACACCCTCATGACCAACTGACTTATTCCCTCATCACTTACTTACGGTGTTGCCAAAATTTTTCACACCTTGAGTCTGCTTCATGCAATTGTATCTCAGGCGAGTGAGCATCTTTTCCTTGCTCTATTTCCTCATGAACTGCCTCCAAAACTTTCAAACTATATTAGCCTCATTTCTTCAATTACCAAATTTCATATAGCATTGTATGCACTTATGATTACAATATGAAGTTATGTTATACAAACAACTTAAGTTTTAATCACTACGGAAATCATTGAAACTTTTTTTCATTTACAGTTAAATGAATCCTCAAGAAACAAGCAGTGATTGTGGTGCTTGGTTTGCGAGTACTGGTGAGCGGCTGTTTAGATGGTGGCCGCTTGTTTCCTCACGCGACACACTTGCTATCAGTGAATGAATGAACGTGGGGAACAATGAGCAAGTGCGGCAACAAACACATGTAGGTGGATGACGAGCATCGAGGAGCAAACACCAGATAAAGGTCATGAGTCATTACCCATGCGTGTATGATATCTAGGGTGCACGCGTGAGAGAGTCGTCATGAGGATGTGAACCAATCATGAGTAGAGGTGGAAGGTCCCAAGCCGCGCGGGCCGGTGTACGCCAGTCACGAGGGGCGCTGCCAGTCATCTAATTGCCGTGGTGACATTACTCTGCACACCACACACCACACATGCACTGCCATCCCGTCTGCCTGTCGAGGTGTCGCTATTACTGCGCCTCGTTCTTCACACATTAAAATGCCATTTGCGACGCCCAGCCTCTCCCGGTGGACCAATAGGCGGTGCGGAGATGGCGGCCCCACTCCCAATTTGTTAAAAGCTCGCCAGGAGGGTCGCGCTCAAGGTGGCTCCTGCTCCTTGCTCCCCTGCACTGCCACGCGACCCTCACCAGGTGCATCGCAGAGCCTATCTACCACCACACTGCACAAGCTAACTCCTGTATATGCAAGCACGCACGCACGCACGCACGCACGCACGCACGCACGCACGCACGCACGCACACACACACACACACACACACACACACACACACACACACACACACACACACACACACCACCACCACCACTCGATCCACAGAAACTATCTCATTACAGTCTCATTCCAACACACACACACACGCACACACACACACACACACACACACACACCAGTCTCGTTCCTCATTATACTTTCTAATGACTCCAACCTTGTGAATTAAATTTTCTGTTCCTACGCGGCGACATGAAAGGTTTGACGGTGAAGAAGGTCTGGGTCTGGTCGCTGCACGAACGTCATTACGCTACTGATACTACTAATGGTTCGTTGCTTGTTTGAATTTGACTTATCTATGAAGATTATTGGTTGTGGTTGTGTAATAACTATGGTAACGACAGCGACAGTCATCACAACAAGACTAATGACGATAATGATACTAACATCAAGGAAAGCAACAATAATACCACTACCATGACCACCACCACTGTTATGCAAGAGGGGAAACAGCCAAGGGCAAAAAAAAGTGATTGAAAATAATAAAAAAAGAGCTCACTAAGACACACCAGCATCACCAAAACCTCACAGCACCATCTAGCACTCCCCAGTCACGGTCTCGTCTTGGTGGTGGCTGGTGGTGCTCACAAATCTGTCGCGGCGCATCACCACACCCCCGAGGGAGCAACAACGTAAGCAAAGTGGAGCGTCGGCCCTACACTCACGCCCGCGCCCCCACCAGGTTGCAGCAGTACGTTATTGCTCCCTGAAGTCAAGACGGTTTCCCCACCTGGCTGCCTCCATGTGCCAGGTGAAAAAGGTGCGGGGTTCCCAAGGTGTTTCGTGCTCCTCGCCCACTGTCGCTGCCAAGGTAAGGAAGGAAGGCTCGGCTCGGCACGCTACGAGGAAGGGGAGTCGTGGGAGTGTGGTGTCTGGAGGCGACGGTGTAAGGGAATGTGAAGCGTTTTCTTGTTATGGTCCAGCTATCACTGAGTACAATGGCAGAAGTCTCGTATTCCGCTTGCTTTTGTGTTCTTGAATCTCTAAACACGACTCGAGGTAGACTTGTGTGGCCTCTTATTCAATGCGATACATATGTGGATTTCTATTCCACTTTCAATATCATTTGGTTCAGTTCGCATCTACTTAACCCTTTGCTTCCTATTTGGCACACCTTTCCGCGTTAACAAAATATTATCACTCTAAGATATCTTTACTTGTTCCACCCCAAATTCTATGGTTTATATTTCCCTTCTTTCTTGCAGATGCTTATATAAGGATCTCATGAATTGATTCCGGAGCAGTCAATTGTTTCGTATTGCAGTGAAAGAGTTAAGAGAAGTCAATATGAAGGTACACTAAAGCTGAAGATGAAGATTGTTGGTCTTTCATGAAGATTATAGCAGTTCAGTACTTCCGGCTGTGGCACGAAGCAAGATGATCAGGTGCCGACAAGATTACCCCATACCACCAGCCTATGTATGTATACTGTATGTGTGTAATAATGGTGATGGTGGACGGTCTTACTGTCTCATTCCGTCTCGTTTCATCAGGGCAAGTCGTTAATACTGAGGACCATCGCAGTGACTGACCTTCACACAAAAACGAAAGAAAGAAAGAAAAAATCAACAACACTCACAGTTATCACGCAAGACTCAGCGGCAGGAAAAACAAAACTAAGACCCACACAACGACATGTAGTCACGAACGTTTCCTCAGAATCCTCAAAGTGTGCACTGCTGAACAGAACTACTGAGGCGGCCATCACAAGTGGAAATTTACTTTGTAGTGACCGAGATTAGCGCGTGAACTCATAATAAACTCCAGGCTTGGGAACAGTACTTGTGTCCTTTAACCTCCGCCTGTGTCTCGGCTGGAGTCAACACTAAAACCTCATCACACTTTCCCCAACAGTTCCCACCAATCGGGCCTCATGCACACCCACCAATCCCAAATGAACACTTACTTGTCTTCTCCATCTTCTTCCTGGACCAGGCGAGGGTCGGGTCGTGGGCCCAGAACATGAGCTCCTGGCCGACGCTCACGTCCTGCGTGGTGATGAGGAAAACACCCACGCCGCCGCCAGACCCGCTGCCGCCCATCACCACCAGGCCCGAGCTGTCCTCACCTGCAGCAGGACAATGGTGATGAAAGTGGTGATGAAAATGGTGATGAAAATGTAAGATACCGCTGACTCATCATGCATACACATAAACACAAATACGTATTAACACTTTTCCTGCGATTTGGTTTGTGTTCCGTATTAACAAACCATCCCCGAGATCTTTCGTCTTAACTCAGCCATCTCAAAGCATTATACTTGTTAAATACTGTTAAATATACTCTATTTTAATTATCTTTTCTATCTTTTTCGTCGACGTTTGTTAAGATTTCGTTGTTTTAGGACTGCGTCGTGGTGTACATCGCAGCAGTAAGGGTTAGTATGTACTCTTATATTAACGAGGAACTCCCGGCATTGCTCATTGATAATAACCGACATTTTCATAAATAAGCTGGACATTATTATATTCATGTACTATTAGGCCTAGACCAGGACCTGCACGCTTTGAAAATCACTGGATTCTCACTCACGCGTTATCTGAGAAGGCCGCGTTATTTTACTAGTCTGTCGCGTTATCTTTCCTACTACTTACTTCACACCACCAGACTGCCTTTAGGAACACGGCACTCCCTCCACAGCATCACGTTACTTTCAGACCGAGTTCCCTCCCCACGCCGCCATCACGGTACTTCATGGAGATATTGTAGCCTTTGAGGATATCACGTTGCCTTCTACACAGACCTTCGTACTATTTTCCACGACACCATCTTTCATTCCACAGTACTTCCATAATGCTTTCCAGGTCGCGGGGTCACCTTTCAGGCTACAAAACAGGAGAGAAAGGAAAGAAAGCAACCACAGCCATCTTCCAAGAATACTAAAGCTCCTCCCCTCGGCCACAAATCCCAACTTTGGCTGTGTGTCGTAACCCACGAATGGCACAGAATAATAAAATTTTCTACAGCCTCGGGGAGACGTCATGCTCTTCTTCCAAGTGACACCTCGCGTCTTCGCTGCGAGGTGAACTGTAGATGTTTTGACGCGGGGCAGCGGTGCTAATTGTAAAGGAGTATCGTTTACTACAGTGCAATAAAACTGTTCCTATTCAATAAGAAGGTGATTTATAAAGGCAGTGCCGAACACAACCCCCTAAACACTAACCTGGCGGCATAAGATCACGAAGCCGCAGCCCTCCTTGCCCGTCAGCGTGCCGTCACTCCCGCCAGCCACCACAGCCCCAGCTCTCCCTTACTTTCCCTAACTCCGCCACACAACACTTATATCTTAATATATGGCTAATACCGGGCCCGAAATGAGTCTGGGGATTTTCCTTAAGTTTCTCCTTGTTACCGCTCAGCTCCAAAGTTTGTAGCTAAACTTGCCAACAGGATTGAGAGGACAGATGCGGGGCCGCTGGAGTGGCGGCCCCGCCACGGCCGCCCGCCAGCTGGCTCTCTGTGGCTTCACATATTTTATGAAAATATCTACTGTTAATCTCTCTCTCTCTCTCTCTCTCTCTCTCTCTCTCTCTCTCTCTCTCTC
>CM035192.1:7566671-7580213 GCA_020233015.1 Callinectes sapidus
CTCTCTCTCTCTCTCTCTCCCTTCTTATTGTAAGTAATGGTCACATACAATCTTCCACCCCCCCGACCGAAGGAACGACGCAAGGAAGGAGTGAGGAAGGCAGAGATCTTCTTTAGGAGTTATTTGAGCTTATAATTTAGAGGGGAGGGAGAGACACACAGATGAGCGACGGTTTAACATCATAAATTCATCTTATCACCCCTATCCATCACAGAAATAGATTGGATTATCCGCTAATTTCATATTAAGGGTCCCTTCACTGGCGCTTCATATGCATTTTCATTTCGACCTCATTCTCTCCTTTTTTTATTGGAAAATATATAGATATTGAGGAAAACATATTGAAGGAAATTGGATTAAGATTATTAATAACTGCTCTCTGTCCTAGTAAATCACCACCCTCTGGTTTAGTGTTTATAAAGGAAATAAGGCATGGGGGAAGAAAATATATTGAATTAAATGTTGATGTCATGTGCGCAGGTGAGGGGAGGGAAAGACTCTGATATAAATGTGAATTAGTGCAGGAAAAAAAAAACTGAGGAAAGATTAAAAGGAAAAAATCGCAACCCATGACTTTTACGGTAAAGTTAATTTTCTATAAGGAATAGAAAATAAAATGAATTACAAAAGAATGTATAGAGAAAAAACAATGTGACAAGATCCCTCTTTTTTCTTTTTTCTTTTTTTTTATTCATATCATAATGTTAGGTCAGTTAAAGGAAGGGGACTGAAACCAAGCTATTAATCCAACTTACACAGCAGGTTTGACATGACTGCACGGAAATATAGACGTGGAAAACTGAGAAAATAACTTTATGGCGTTCCCAGAAATCAAAACCTGCTTCGTACAAGGCTTAGTCTCAGTGATATCACTCTAAAACTAACTTTCTTAAGCTTAGTCCTCAAATTTCCCTTTGTGACGTCCCCTTAACTTGAAAACTGCCCTGTACTGTTCATTCTAAAACAACACCTTTAGTCCATATCAACATAGATTCTTTACTGCTGATGAGATAATGGCTGAAGTACAACACTAATTTAGGTTAGATTAAGATCGATTTAAGGACTACAAATTCGTCTGAGAAAAAGTTACATAGTTAAGAATTTCTGTTAATATGGACCCTGGTTTTTAATACAGACTAACGACTGAACACACCAATTTTGGGAGGTTGAAGACTAGAAATTGGTCTCAGAAAAACTTACATACTTAAGAATCTCGGTTAATATATATCTTGGGTTTTAATACAGACTGCCTGCTGAACACCATTTTCTTTTTCTTTTCTTTTTCTTTTTTTATGTGGGCTTTTTACGGGAATTTACGGGCTAAAGAAGACCACCTTATTTGGGTGAGAATAAGATAGATTTAAAGACTAGAAACACGTTTAAGGATTAATTACTTAGTTAAGAATCTCAGTTAATATGTACCTTGATTTTTTCTACAGACTGCATGCTGGCGGCGGTGGGCAAGCCAGTCTACCACCGCCACACTGACTCCATCTACGGCTCCTGGATGCGCGACCCCCACCCAGCACACCCCCAGCAGGAGCCTAAGTTCTGGACCACAGACCCCGCCGACCCCATGCGCCTCTTCGAATTTGCTGACAAGAACCGCTACCGAAAGAACCAGGCCAGCAAGAACTACAGCCTGCCAGTGCCTTTCGTGGTGAGCTACTGTGTGTGTGTGTGTGTGTGTGTGTGTGTGTGTGTGTGTGTGTCAGTTTATCAATATCAGTCCTTTCATGAGATTAATAATGCCCTTCCCCCCCCCCTCTCTCTCTCTCTCTCTCTCTCTCTCTCTCTCTCTCTCTCTCTCTCTCTCTCTCTCTCTCTCTCTCTCTCTCTCTCATTACGGGTAAGATCACTAATCGTCCCAAAATCAATTACCTCATTCTCTAATCAGATGGGTAGAAGCAACAAGGGTTCGCGCTGCTCGCCTCCAATTGCTCCCGCGTTCCCAAGACTGACTGGTTGGGTCCGTTCATTAGTTAAAGCGTTAGTTATGCTGCCGGGTATTGTGCGTTTTAGAGGGCTTCTGTCAAGTCTCACCCAAGGGTAGTGAGTGATGTATGTTGTAATTTCAGAGTGCTTAGTGTGTGGTTATTTATTTTTTTTTTATAGGAACGAGTTTGGTACGAAGTATTGATTGTTTTCATGGTGTGTTATATATATTTTGTGTGTGTAAATGGTCTGTTAAATGATCCGCAAGTATTAGTATACCAGAAAATACAACTTTTGTGTTTAAAAGTGTTTGTATATTTTTTTGTAAAGGTGCAGTTTTAGATATTTTGATCGGCAGGTTTGTTGTGAAATCGTACAGTAAAAATGGAATGACGATTCAGAAAACATCAGAAAAGTAGGACATAAATCTTTAGCTATGTAAATGGTTCATTGATTTATGTCAAAACAATTTATACACAGAAAAAAGTAATGCTTATTCTATTGTGTAAATATGAAATAGTAGGAAGTATCTAATATATTTGTAATTTAGGTTGGAGTCTACAAAGCTTAATTAAAACACTTCTTTAATTGTGTACGAGGAAAGTCTTCTCTTAATTTCTGCAGATAAAGAACTGCCTATAAATAACAAGAACAACAACAACAACAACAACGACAACTTTGGGGAACGCAAACTCCTTGAATTTATGTTTTTTATTCCTCAAAACTCCGAAATTAGTTAACCGAAAAAAATATATCAGTGTGGAAATGAAAAGCGCGCAGTGATGAACATATCACTGTGACTGCTTGACATGAAAAGCAAGAGTCTGCCTCCCATCCCAGCAAGATGAGGCGCCGGGCACACTTACAGAAACATGCTGGAATATATTAAAGGAGATGAAACGTAATATTACCTTTCGTGGGAATCTCTTCAAGTCGAAATACTGTTTCATTCAGAGTCTGAGTGTGTCTGAGTTAGCAATACAAGGCAGGCGAGATCCTTTTCAATCGGCAATGAGTATCAAAGAATGAAAAAAACTTATTTAGTGGAGAGGAGGAAAGCTTTTATCCCTTTCATGTGCAGCGTGGGATCGTAGCAGTAAGGATAGGTGGTGGTGGTATTATTTGCCTTTGTTATAAGAAGATTCCATGAAGGGAGAGATGATCCAGTCTGGTGACGCGAAACTAATATTGTTCAAAGGGATTTTACCTTTAGTCTGACTTCTTTTATTTCCGAAGGAGTGAAGACATGGAGTTCTGATTCAGTTATGTTTCAGCAAGTATTTATCAGCCTTGGATATTGTCAAAGGGAGGAACAAATGTTGCAGTGTTGGAAACGTATTGTATTGTTGCGTTGTATTTTTCTTTTTTAACTTTGCGAACAAGCTGGTGGTGGCGATTTTGCATGTAAAGTTAATAATAACTCGTGGTCAAAGTCGGTATTAGGAACTCACTACACTTAAATTTAGCAGTAGCGACTATACATAAGTTAAATAATTGATGTTAGTGATTTATTGCAGCTACTTTTCATCTCATTATAAACTCGCCGGAAATAAAGTTGACGGTGGTAAAGTTGAAGAAAGGAAAGTTTGTGTGTACTCATAATGAAAGTTGACATCAGTGCTACATTTCAAGCAGAATCCACACACAGAAAAAAAAAAAATTTGTAGGTATGCATTTTTGTGTGTACACTGAGTTTTAACTGTAGCACACAACACAAAAGGGTAACTCTCTCTCTCTCTCTCTCTCTCTCTCTCTCTCTCTCTCTCTCTCTCTCTCTCTCTCTCTCTCTCAGTAAAAGACTCATCCTGGTCCTGAGCTGTGCGTCATCACGACACACATCCTGAGCAGTGATTGCTAATTAACATATCAATTAATGAATGAATGAAGAAAAAAAATCGTCCTAGGGATACGGCCTTTGGAACCACCACCACCACCACCACCACCACCACCACCACCCTCACGGTAACCAGAAGCCTCCACCATCACCTCCATAACCATCACCACCACCTCTGCCATCACCGCCACCGTCGCTATCACCGCCTCGGCCTCCGCTGTCTTCATATATCTTCCGCCGCGGCTCATTCCTCAACAACTTACCGAAAGCTCAGTCTTAAAGGTTTCCCCGCCGCTTCTCTAATGACTCCCCGCGCCCGCCTACCCACCCACTCCAATATTTTACGACCACCTTTCTTATTTGCTCCTATGATAAAAATTTGTGGCCCTCCTCCTCTTCTTCCTCTCCTCCCTCTTCTGCTGCTGCTGCTGGTCCCGCTGCTCCTGCTGATGCTGCTGCTTCCCGGGTTAATATAATTTGATGACTCTGCTCGTGGCTACACTTTCCCGATTAGTGGTTAATAGAGAACAAGGTAGTAGTGGCGGTGGTGGTGGTGGCGGTGGTGGTGGTGGTGGTGGTGGTGGGGAGAGACATGTATTGATCATAACGGATGGATGGTTATGACTGGTGGCAGAGAAGGAGGGAGAGATGGAGGGACGGAGGGACGGAGGGACAGAGGGATGGAGGGATGGAGATGGCTGAAAATAGGAGGGAGAGACGAATGGAGGGACTGACAGAGGCAGAACTGAATTATTGTCGGCAAACATATAAAGTGGAATAGGAATGGTGGTCGGGAGAGAGGGAGGGAGGGAGAGAGGGAGAGGAGGGAAAGGAGGAACAGTTGGGTGAGGGAGTGAATGTGAAAGAGGGAGAGGGAGAGGGAGAGGGAAGGAGAGAAGGTGAAGATGGAGAAGGAGAAGGAGGGAAAAGGTCAATCACTACTACACAACAACGCAACATTTAGTGAAGAAGGTAAAAAACACAAAGTCAACACAGGGGAAGGTCAGTCAGTATCTTCGCACATTCTCCTCACCCCATCCCTCCTTCCCTTCCCTCCCTCTATAGTTCGTATTCTCAAACACTTCTATGCTTCACCTCCACTATTTCAAAAGGCTTTACATAGCAACATAAGAAAATGAGGGAAGCTGCAAGAGGCTGTTAGATCTATTCGTGGCAGTCCCTATGTGAACACCTCTGCCTATTTCCACATATCATCCACATCCATAAACTTGTGCAACCTTCTTTTGAAACTCCCCAATGTCTGTACACTAACAATATGATTAGTGAGTCTGTTCCACTCATCAAGTACTCTATTTCCTATTTCTCTATTAAACCTAAATTTCTCCAGCTCAAAATGGCACCAGTTTACAGTTCTAGAGGCAGAGTGGCAAAATTTCTACATTATTGGCAGAAGGAACACTACTAAAAACTCCACCAATCATCTCTGTGGCCTTGAAAAATAGTCTTGGTGAGTGAGCAAAGTGTTTCTGAATACCGACCTCAGTGGGTGTTCATTCTGTCATTCCGTCACTCCACCAATACAAACACACATACACACACCGCTCCCCCACACCCCTCACCCTCCACCGCCTCGTTATCTTGACGTAATCTATCAAAAAAACCTCAGCAAATCCAGTACCGGTAACCAGGAGCAGACCCTCTCATTAATTTTGGGGCGCCGAGTAAAGGACGTGATTGGCTACTGTGCCCCAACCCTCCCTACCCTCACCTTCCTCCCTCCCCCCCCATCTACCCCTTCCCATCCCCTTCCCCCCTCCCCTTCCCACCAGTAATTACAGCCAATTATTTACGTCCCATTATCCCCACCACTCTCGATCATTTACACCTAATGCATAAATAACACGTTCAACGATGAAAACCCTCAAGCTATGAATTCCACCCCCATCCATATTGCGAAAAGTGTGTGCGTGCGTGTGTTTATATAAATATTTTGTATAATATTTTTTTTTCTCTCTCTCACCTACCCACTGGTTTTTGAAAAGCTCACCTCCATATTATTAAACGAATGTTGATATAGGTTTGGGAAGATTTAAGTTGAGAAAAAGAGTGAGGAATGTATGGCGCCGTGTCCAGACCCTATAACTTAACCTAACCTAACCTAACTTCACACTTTTCTTGCGATTTGGTTTGTCTTCCGTACTAACAAACCACCCTCGAGACCATTTGCCTTAACTCAACCATTTCAAAGCATTCCACTAACTAAAGACTGTTAAATATACTCTTTTTGAATACCTCTCCTATCTTTCTTCTCAATGTTTGTTAAGTTCTCGTTGTTTCAGGACTGTATCATGGTGAAAGAATTAATCTAAAAATTTGGAGTGGAACGTTGGGATCCCACAGTTTGTTTAAGAATACGGCGGTTAGTGTACAAATATTTGAGAAGGAATTTTTTTAATATGTAAGAAGGGGAAGCTGGCCAAGGGTAACAAAAATAGTGAAAATAAAAAGCCCACTAATTGCAAGTCTCCTGAAAGATCAATAGGGTCAACCGAAAGCCAGGGACAGATGTCTTGAAACCTCCTTCTTAATAGAGTCAAGTCATAGGAAGTTGGAACGACAGATAATGAGAGTTGTGTGGATGATGTGGATAGCCGGATAGGAGGAATGGTGGATAAGGCTCGGTGACTGAGTGTAAAGGGCAGGTGGGGTGGTGGAGTTGGTGGAGGAAAAAGGAGTGAAGTGTGATCTTGTTTTAGCTTGGCACGGTGAGTCAAATTACCGTGCTACATTATAACTACACAGATCCTTTATCAATACTGCAATGTGGTCTCTCTCTCTCTCTCTCTCTCTCTCTCTCTCTCTCTCTCTCTCTCTCTCTCTCTCTCTCTCTCTCTCTGCAACATCGAGAAATACGAAATCTCCCGTCTTGCGAAAATAATTGTTTTTTCTTCACTGCACATAAAGAATGATTAATGAAAACAAAATAAAAAAATAGATGAATCGCAACACAAACAAATAATAAAAAGTCTCCCGTGTGAAAAAAGCTCTTTACGGTAAAAAAAAAAAAAAAAAAAAAAAACAATAAAAAAACAATGCACTGCAACACCACAAAATATTATATATACAAAAAAAGAAAAATCCTTTTATGAAAATAAGGTTTTCTTTTCACTTTAACACAAATCCAAACATGATAAAAATAAACGAAAAATGTGTGTGTGTTATGAATGTAATTGAAGGTTCGCGACTTTTCCCTAACTCAATCTAAGGTAACACGAGACACAGGAAGGCTACAGTTACAGGTAAGTGGAGCTCATGTCTCTCCCTGTAAAATAACACCACGTAACAACTGTGTACTGACGAACGAAATCCGAGTGACACGCTTTAGTCTTTTCCCTCAGTGATAAGCCCTCCGATCTGGCAACACTGAAAAAAAGAACCAAGTCGACGATTCTCTCTCTCTCTCTCTCTCTCTCTCTCTCTGGCGGTGACACGTGCAGGGAATGACACGCACAGGCTGGTTTGGTCTCTGTACACTGCCCGCCGTGCCAGTTATCAGTGCCTCCTCGCCATCAACGTGTACAGCTGTGCCAACAAGAGCTGTCAGTGTTCATGGACGAGCTTTCAGCCTTACGTCCATATTCAGAAACACTTCACCGCTGCACTTCCACTGTTTCAATAGGCTCTTGTTTAAGTGACTCGAGTTTTCAAAGTTTTTTTTTATGGTTCTAATGGCAAATGAAGAAGGTTACTATATAAATGAAAGAAGGAACACCCTCCGAAATCCGTCTTCTATTCTCTGTGGCCTTGGGAAATAAATAGTCGTTGTGAGAGGGCGGAGTGTTTCTGAATCTTAGTGGTGAACAAGGATCATGGAACTATTTTTATGTGTCTAACCTACCAGAAACATTAACCAACTCGTGACAAAACTCATATTCCCCATTCTGTATTTTGCAAGTTTGATAATATTCTGAGTTCACTTTAATACTCTTATTCTTAAACACTTCTGTGCTTCACCTCCACTTTATTCAAATTGACACGAGTTTTTTTCAGTTTTTTTTAATGTTCTAGCGGCAGAATAACAAGATTTCCATATCATTAACTGAAGGAACCCTCTTGAAAACCCCGCTATTCATCTCTGTGGCCTTTGAAAATAGCTGTGGTGAGAGAGCAAAGCGTTTCTGAATACGGACTTAACCTTCACTGATCTCTTGGTAACGAAGATAACTTGACTGTTAGCATATTATCAAAGAAGTTAGGAGTAAGGGAAACTTCAGAGAGGGAATTAATGTGGTATGTTATTCGACTACAGGCCATGACTAGCATTAAACTGAATCACTTCCAGACACTCCCTTCCATTCACCTCCAGCGCACTGCTCACTTCCTTTCTAAATGCACAGGGTTTGCTCCTCCTGGAAATGTTCCAGTATTTTCTTTCCCAACTCGTGAACTTCTTCCTTTTAAACTCTTTTACTTCACTTCCTTGCCTTTCCTCCTCTTCCTTCCATTTATAATATTAATTTTCTTCTTGTGCCTCTTTTTTCTATTTCTCCACTTATTCCTTCTTCTCCTTCTTTCCTTCGTGACTCTTTTCTCTTCTGTGTAAAACTATTTTCTACCTCCTGTATTTTTTAATAATTTTTATATTCTTCATATTCTCATTCTTGTTTGTTTTCAATTTAGAATTCTGTCACACTTTCTATATATTTTCTTCTTTTCTCTCTTATATTCTCCAATTTCTGAAATGTTACACTCCTAAATTTCTGAACTCTTCTTTAGATAAATAATTTAATTCTTTTATGATATATTTCACAATTTTTTCACATATTCTGAGACTCAGACACCTCCCCAGTACACATAACTTCATTTTTTCTGCAGTGCTTATTTTTTTTACCTAAACTATTCCTAACACTATTACTATTCCTTCATTTTTTAAACTATTATAGATTTCCTTCGTTTGAACTCCGTGTATAGGAAATAAATAATGCAAAGAGGGTAGGGAAACACGGCACACCTTCCTAGTAATCCAACATTCCTCCTCTTGTTCTCGTTAATTAATACATCTTTACACCTACCAGGTCTGTCTTTTTCAAACCTGCTTCTATATCAACACACAGCCTGGCCATGATTTCCACTTCAAGCCTCCACCCACTCTACATGTATTTATGGATATCTTTCTTCTTGAAGCGTGCATTTCCCATTAAGCAGCCCTCTATCTCATCGCATACATTAACCAAATACTCGATTCCTCTTTCATCATTTACTGCAGCCACTCATGTACGCGCCAGTTACTCTCTCTCTCTAATTCAAACTCTGCCTCATACTATTACAGATCCCATTCACCGAGGAGGTTCGTCGTGTTCAAAATTCCAGCACTTATTCACATGGTTGTAGGGGTGATTGTTCCCTGCTGAATGTAACAGAAGAGGAAAGGGTTTAATTGACAATCTGTAGTTTCTCTCTCTCTCTCTTTTCTTTCATTTCCTAGCCCATAGATTGAGAGAGTCAGCCATCCATATGAGTGTAACAAAAAAGGAAAGGGTTTAATTGATAATCTGTAGTTTCTCTTCCTCTCTCTGTCTCTCCTCTTTCTCTCCATTTCCTGGCCCATAGATTCAGAGAGTCAGCCATCTATATCTGCGTGTTTCTATTTTCATCCTCAACAACTAAGAGTTTATCATTTTTATCCGTCCATCACTGGCCTCCCCACAGCTCATCCCTCACTGTAATAGCAACACCCTCTCCTGCACGCATTCACTCTGCCAGTCCCTTCCCTCACTCAGCCCTCCTAGTCTTGGTTTAACTAATATAACATCCTACACCTTCTCATATCCTCATTCCCCAGGCATGACTCCCTGTTTGATGCTTTATGTATAGTTTTTTTCAGTAATAACTCAATTTTCTATAAGTTTATGTTTGTAATATATACATGGTTATGTAGTTTTGATAGTAAAAAAGACGAGATTAAACATCCGCTACTCTCTCTAGCCCTCTGTATAGTTGAGGTTCAATTATATCATACCTAGTCTTACATAATCGTACAAAACCTTGTGAGACATGACTTAATCTATCCTTAATCTCACCCAACTTACATAACGTGACTGTATGTACTCCTATTAGTTTCAACATGCCTTATCTTATGTTCTCTTACCTAACAATACCTAACATAACCATAGTCAATAGAACAATTACGTAACCTTACTGTACTAACTTTATCTTACGTTACCTCACCTCAACTAACTTCTAACCTTACCTAACAAACTTATTCCCTATTATTAGCCTTTTCATTAAATTTTAACCCTTACCTTCCCTCTTCACGAAAACAATACGACTTTTGTTCCTCTTTGCCTAAAAAAAAAAAAGGTTAGAGGTTTTTATCCCAGCCCTTGTCGCTCCTGGTCGTGTTTCTAAGCCTTGGTATAAATGCGGACACACGTATTTTTAGTCCCAGTGTGCAAGTGGCGGCCATAAGGGTAACTATCGTCGCTAATTGCACGTCAAAGTGGCGGTCACTGCGGGGCTCCTGGGACTTGGGGAGGGAGGAGGGAGGAGCGGTGCGACTATTTCCCTTGGTAGGTACAGTGACCGTGATGCTGCATGGGAAAAGATGGTGGTGGTGGTGGTGGTGCTGGTGGTGGTGGTGGTGGTGGTGGTGGTGGTGGTGGTGGTGGTGGTGGTGGTGGTGGTGGTGGTGGTAATGGTGGCGGCGGCGGTTGCTGGTTGTGTGGTGGTGGTGGCAACACTGATGATAATATTAGTAATACCAACAACACCAATAAGAACAAGAATACAAACAACAATGGCCATGAAATAATAATAACGCATATAAACTGTACTAATCAAGTGATAGTGATCATTATCAACATTACTTTTCAATATTTCTTTCAGTATATTTTTATCACAATTATTATCACCATCATCATTACACTCACCATGATGATTACCAGAGAGAGAGAGAGAGAGAGAGAGAGAGAGAGAGTCAAGGTAGTCTTTGTCAAGGAGAAACAGAATGGCCAACAAATTCAATACAAGACAATTGTAAAGGGAAGTATATTCTCTCTCTCTCTCTCTCTCTCTCTCTCTCTCTCTCTCTCTCTCTCTCTCTCTCTCTCTCTCTCTCTCTCTCTCTCTCTCTCTCTCTCTCTCTCTCTCTCTCTCTCTGTGTGTGTGTGTTTCTTTTTCTTTTCTCAGTTTTTCTCCCAGCGGCCCAAGCATCATTAGTCTTTGTTTCTGGACGTGCTCCGGCCCACCTTCACTTTTACTTGAATATTTACAAACCAACACACGAGTCAGCAGTTCTGGTTTGGCACAGGTTTGAGTTGACGCGGTGGTGTGTTGCAGTGCGGCGCGGCGGGAGGCTGTGTACGGTATCATAAAAGTATATCTGCGCTTTACCTCCACAAGTTCAAAAGGCTTTAGTTGAATTTGCACGCTTTTTTACGGTGTTTTTATGGTTGTATAGGCAGATTGGCAGGATTTCTATATTATTAACAGAAGAAAGACTTGAAAACACAGGTGATCTTGGAAAATGGTTCTGGTGAGAGAGCACAACGTTTCTAAATACGGATCTGTGTGCAGTATTGTAAGAAAAAAAGTCATAATTAGGGCGTTCATGAAGCCTGTTTTCTAAAGCTTTGTCGATGATTCCTCTGATTCTCTCGTATATTTCTTTGTTTTCTTTTCTTTTTATTAACATGTTTTCCGTCAATGATGGAAAATTCTTACGTAAGTCTCACTATTCATGGAAACAAAAGCTTAGTTAGACTGTATCCCGGAGAAAGAAGGCGAATTGACTGCTGGTGCGTTTAACAGAATAGACGATTGTATTGTTCCCGGGTAAAGGTAAATAAATAAAGAGAAAAAAAAACTTTCGTCAAAAGAACGTTTCATATTATAGCGGTGATATTCGAAACAAAAAATGCGATAGTTGTAGTATTGTTTGCAGTATTATTATTATTATTATTATTATTATTATTATTATTAGTAGTAGTAGTAGTAGTATACAAACAACACTTATCACAACCTCAATTCTTTCAATTCTTTCCTTTCCTCCAACCTTTCAATAGCAAACAATTCAGACACTCACACCAATAACAGACCTACGATTCCAGAAACATAAATCAATGCAGTTCCTGAGATCACTGCTTGGCTGAGACGGAACCTTTCTCTACCCCTTCACCTTTACCTCCCTCCTTCAAGTGATATTAGTAAAACGACAACTACACCCACCTCCTGACGATTTCCTTGTTTTTCTGGCTAGCATTGCGTCCCTGTGGTTGGTGTGGGTGAAGAGGAACAGACTGCCCTTCACTCTATCATTACTCTTCTCGTCACACACAGAAAGAGTGACAGAAACAGAGACGGGATGAAACATATTAGAAGTAAAGCTGTATGAATGTGGGATGTTGGTAGGCGTAGAGAGAGAGAGAGAGAGAGAGAGAGAGAGAGAGAGAGAGAGAGAGAGAGAGAGAGAGAGAGAGAGAGAGAGAGAGAAAGGTGGTTATTACACATGTTACATTGATATATTGAAGTAATTCCATAGATGTAAAGTGAATTAACAATCAAGAGAAACGTATGCACAGTGTTATAGTGTAAAACCAAAGACTAAGAGAGAGAGAGAGAGAGAGAGAGAGAGAGAGAGAGAGAGAGAGAGAGAGAGAGAGAGAGAGAGAGAGAGAGAGAGAGCCGGTCTTTACTCCTACACATCTCTTACAAAACTACTTCTTAATAGACCTAAATAATTATGCTGCTTTTTTTTTTTATCTTCCTATTTAATTAATGTATATATAGTCGGTGGTGGATGCAAGAGGAGGAGGAGGAGGAGGAGGAGGAGAAGAAGAAGAAGAAGAAGAAGAAGAAGAAGAAGAAGAAGAAGAAGGAATGTAAAGAGTAACACACCTATTGTTCTTTCAAGGCTGCTTGCTAACTACTAACTAGATACAAGGAGGAGGAGGAGAAGAAGAAGAAGAAGAAGAAGAAGAAGAAGAAGAAGAAGAAGAAGAAGAAGAAGAAGAAGAAGAAGAGGAAGAAGGAGGAGGAGGAGGAGAAGGAAGAAAGTAGGAGTTAAAACATGAGGAGGAGGAGGAAGAAAGTAGGAGTTAAGAAAAAAAAAAGGAGGAGGAGGAGGAAAAAGTAGGAGTTAAAAAAAAGAGGAGGAGGAGGAGGAGGAGGAGGTCATGAGCACTGATTGAGGGAAGATGCTGGCAAAGAAATAAAGGTGAGGAAAGGAATGAATGAGAGAGAGAGAGAGAGAGAGAGAGAGAGAGAGAGAGAGAGAGAGGGAGAGGGTGAGAGGTTAGCAGGGTACAGTCACGATGTTGGAGTATAGAGGTTCTCCTTCGTCAGTTCTCCGTGCGTGGTGCAGACGTGACGCGAGACTCTTAATTATACACCTGTGCTACCTGTCTGTCTGTCTGTCTGTATGTATGTATGTATGTATGTACGTTTGTTTGTCTGTATGTATGTTTGTTTGTATATGTCTGTCTGCCTGTCTGTCTGTCTGTATGTATATATGTCTGCCTGCCTGTCTGTTATGTCTGTATGTATATATGTCTGCCTGCCTGTCTGTTATGTCTGTCTGTCTGTATGTATGTATGTCTGCCTATCTGTCTGTATGTATGTATGTCTGCCTGCCTGTCTGTTATGTCTGTCTGTCTGTCTGTATGTATGTATGTCTGCCTGTCTGTATGTCTTTGTATGTCTGCCTACCTGTCTGCCTGTTTGTCTGTCTGTCTGCATGTATGCCTGTTTGTCTGTCTGTCTGTCTGTCTGCATGTATGAATGTATGTATGTATGTATGTTTGTATATATGTATG
>CM035192.1:7604364-7609364 GCA_020233015.1 Callinectes sapidus
TCTGTCTGTATTTCTATCTGTCTGTCTGTTTGTTTGTCTCTCTGTCTGTCTGTCTCTCTCTTACTCTCACTAATGTTCTCTTATCTTAATTTAATGAAGCATACTAACAAGATAAAGATGATAAAATGGTGCACAAAAATCAAAGAGAAATGAGATAAGGAAACAAAGAGAGAAAAAGATCAACATTTTCCACCCTCCGTTGCTGCCCTTCTGTTTGTATCTTCGGGGACTTGCTTTCTGTTAAAGACGTGAAATCGACACCTGCTTCACCATCTGCCAGCCTCCCCAGGGATTAGGCCGCGCCCTCCCTTCAGGTTTCTCTCAGTCCATACCTGCCTCTCCTCTCCCCATAAAATTCATCCCACACCTCGCGCTTCTCACGTTTAAATATAACCTGTCAAAAAGTCTCTCTCTCTCTCTCTCTCTCTCTCTCTCTAACCCTCGTCTCGGAAACCTACTACACTCCTACATTTCCTTCATTTTGAGCCTGACTTGCCTTACTTTACCACGGTTCTGTATCAATTGACGTTGGCGACAATGGAATGCCACTCTTCTGTTCAAAGCCAGGTTCATTACTTCGTCTACCTTCCCTTTCTTCTTCTTATTTTCTTGATTCTCTCCATACACTTCACCCTCTGCCAGGTCCATTACTTAATCTACCTTCCCTTTCTTCTTATTATTTTCTTGATTCTATTCATATACTTCACCCTCTGCCAGGTCTATTACTTCTTCTACCTTCCCTCTCTTCTTATTATTTTCTTGATTCTCTCCATATATATACTTCACTCTCTGCCTCCCCTTGTGCTCTTCTCCCCTCGATCATTCCTCAAGAAGCAGGCTTTCTCCACGCCATCCCCACTCAAAACATGTAAAAATAACCAGTCCAGACACCTGCCTACATCCAATTTTTGCATCTTTTAGTATAAATCAACCGCTAAGACTTAACTTCTGCCTTTGTCACCTCTCTGCAGCATCCATCACCCTTAACTGCTTACCTTTGAAAATCATGCATCATTATTCTCTCCTCTCTCTCTCCTCTCTCTCTCTCTCTCTCTCTCTCTCTCTCTCTCTCTCTCTCTCTCTCTCTCTCTCTCTCTCTCTCTCTCTCTCTCTCTCTCTTTCTCTGGATTCATCGGTATTTTTTAACAGCATTTTCGTTTCTTTCTTTTTCTCTATTTTCCCCCTCTTTCTTTTTCTTTATCTTCACTTCTCTTCTTTCCTTCTAAGTTCGTGAATTGCAATGCAGTGTGAATAGGAATGAATGCGAAGGAATGTAATAACAAATCCTTTTAAAGCTACTCTCATCCCATTTTCAGTTGGAGTACATTTTCTTCCCCGTCTTGATTCAAAGCGTCTCTTTTTTTGTTTTCTTTTTCCTTTTGTCTACATTCTCCTCTGACCATTTTTAAGAATTCTGTTTGTGGAATAGGTCGCTGGTTCTTTCCTTTACTGTCTCGTTTTCTTCAGCACTCGTGTTTCTCTTACTTCTTTTCCTTCCCTTTATCTTCCTCGTCTTTTAATTCCCCCCCCCCCCGTTCTTCTACACCTCTTTGTCTTACACGCTTTTCTTTAACTCCTACTTGTTTTTTTGTTTGCTTTTGTTTTTGTTTCGTTTCTACCGCTCGATCCTCCTGTTTCAGCGTGAGAGAACGTTCCAGCTCCTGGAGATGGACAGTAAAGATTGCAATGAAAAATAATTCTTGTTTCTTTCTTTCAGACCAGCAACTTAATATGCATTGTCTATCTGACTTTCTATCTGTCTGTATTTCTATCTGTCTGTCTGTTTGTTTGTCTCTCTGTCTGTCTGTCTCTCTCTTACTCTCACTAATGTTCTCTTATCTTAATTTAATGAAGCATACTAACAAGATAAAGATGATAAAATGGTGCACAAAAATCAAAGAGAAATGAGATAAGGAAACAAAGAGAGAAAAAGATCAACATTTTCCACCCTCCGTTGCTGCCCTTCTGTTTGTATCTTCGGGGACTTGCTTTCTGTTAAAGACGTGAAATCGACACCTGCTTCACCATCTGCCAGCCTCCCCAGGGATTAGGCCGCGCCCTCCCTTCAGGTTTCTCTCAGTCCATACCTGCCTCTCCTCTCCCCATAAAATTCATCCCACACCTCGCGCTTCTCACGTTTAAATATAACCTGTCAAAAAGTCCTCTCTCTCTCTCTCTCTCTCTCTCTCTCTCTCTCTCTCTCTCTCTCTCTCTCTCTCTCTCTCTCTCTCTCTCTCTCTCTCTCTCTCTCCTACTACACTCCTACATTTCCTTCATTTTGAGCCTGACTTGCCTTACTTTACCACGGTTCTGTATCAATTGACGTTGGCGACAATGGAATGCCACACTCTTCTGTTCAAAGCCAGGTCCATTACTTCGCCTACCTTCCCTTTCTTCTTCTTATTTTCTTGATTCTATCCATATACTTCACCTTCTGCCAGTTCCATTACTTCTTCTACCTTCCCTCTCTTCTTATTATTTTCTTGATTCTCTCCATATACTTCACCTTCTGCCAGGTCCATTAATTCTTCTACCTTCCCTCTCTTCTTATTTTCTTGATTCTCTCCATACACTTCACCCTCTGCCAGGTCCATTACTTCTACCTTCCCTCTCTTCTTATTATTTTCTTGATTCTCTCCATACACTTCACCCTCTGCCAGGTCCATTTCTTCTACCTTCCCTCTCTTCTTCTTATTTTCTTGATTCTCTCTATATATATACTTCACTCTCTGCCTCCCCTTGTGCTCTTCTCCCCTCGATCATTCCTCAAGAAGCAGGTTTTCTCCACACCATCCCCACTCAAAACATGTAAAAATAACCAGTCCAGACACCTGCTTACATCCAATTTTTGCCTCTTTTAGTATAAATCAACCGCTAAGACTTAACTTCTGCCTTTGTCGCCTCTCTGCAGCATCCATCACCCTTAACTGCTTACCTTTGAAAATCATGCATCATTCTATCTTCCTCTCTCTCTCTCTCTGTCTCTGCTTTCCTTCCACTCATTTCCCCACACCAGTGCCAAGAAATTCAATATAGACTTTCCAGGCAAATCTCCGAGCTATTCTCCACTGAGCCGAACACTCCTTGCAAATGAATTATCCTCACTTTTATTTCTGTAGCCGACCATGGAGATCAGCCAACACAACATCCGCCTCGCACTCCCTTCCTAAAGTTGTCCAGCCAAACTCCTCGCAACAACCCACTCCCCATCTCACGACCCTCTTAGGCGCTTTGGAAAGGCTTAAGATGGGATTCCTCGAACATTTCTAATCTGTCTGGTTCCCGGCATCCATATCACCCACCTCCCTCTGTAAAGTCTCAACAGTAATCCCAGTTTTCCAGTTTGCTAAGTTCTCTGTCATTCCTGGCGTCACTATGAACAACAATGCTGGGAAAAGAACGTCTGTCGTCTCTCTCTTCTACATGTGGCATGATGTAATGCGTACTGTACATCCTCAATATTTAAACTCAACAATAAGTACGAATGCATATATTCATGTGTAGTATTTATTCTTTTATTTAAACAAAGTGGGCTTTTTATGGGAATTTATGCGCTAAAGGAGACCACCTGATGAAGACTTCCTATCTGAGCATTCAAATTAGTTCTCATATCTAATGTAATAAGTATTCATCTTCGTAGGCTGAGGACCACTGCACGATAACCAAGCTCTTCGCCTTACACCAGCCTCAGCAATATCTTCACACAATAGCTGCTTCACCGATGACATATTGAATTACGAACGTAGTTGTACCCTCCCCCGTTCTCCTTCGCCTGCTTCTCCTTCACTACATATTCCTGAGCCCGCCACCTCCACCTCCTGCAGCGCGATACCCGTCCTGCAGGCTGCCCTCTCATATTACTGGAGCCATTGGAGGTACCTGCATGTGCGCTAATGAGAAGTGTCCCGCACCCAACTCTAACAGACTCACGTGCGCCTCATCTTCCTGCCCTTTGAATATCATATGACCTCCCTATCCCGTACTCTCTCTCTCTCTCTCTCTCTCTCTCTCTCTCTCTCTCTCTCTCTCTCTCTCTCTCTCTCTCTCTCTCTCTCTCTCTCTCTCTCTCTCCCACCCCTTTATAATGAATCAATCAGGAACAAGCATCACTGGCAACACCCTTACTTACCCTACCCAGCGCTTCCTTCACTTGCACATTCCCAAAGACCAAAGCACTTCCCCATCTTACTCCCCACTTCTTCCCCTGACTTAGATCTCGCGACAGGAAAGTGTGCAAATACGGGTAACACGTTTGCAGGGTAATCTTGTGTCCCCTTCTGCATCGCCCACCATCAGGCCCTCAGTACCGTTCTGGCCTGGTTCTCCCTTGTCGTTCACTACACGAACCCGCACCTCATCTGTACTTCACGAGGCGAGGATGCTTCCAGGCACGCACATCTTCGTCATTGCTTGTTCCTGATGTTCCTCCTGCCTCGTGGTGTCTTCAGCCCTCCTGTCTTAACTCATAATACTTCTGCAGCTGTGATTCCAACGAAGGGCTTATTATGAGGATTAGTGGAAAATGAAGAAGGAAATAATATGTAATAGTTATTGGGATTCGAGGTTTGTTACGTTACTTTGCTCTACGATTAGATTAGTTTCTCCCCCCGCACCAGAAATATTTGCTTCATATGAGTGCTCGGATATGCGACACGCCTCCATTATCCTCATTTACATTTATATTGCACGTTTGCAAGTCTTTCTCTTTCCTGTCCTGAAAAAAAATGCTGTTATAACTATTATTATTGTTGTTATTATTGTTGTTGTTATTATTACTGCTGCTATTATTATTATTATTATTATTATTATTATTATTATTATTATTATTATTATACTATTCATTAATGTATAACCAATAATGTTGCTCATGTTATGATTAATCCCATCTTCACTCTGCTTTCCTGCAGTTCATATGGAAGGAAAACGAGTAATAAATGCAGTTATGTATGAAAAGCACAATACAAATCTTGAATTATTAAAATGCATTTATTTACTCTCAG
>CM035192.1:7616864-7618518 GCA_020233015.1 Callinectes sapidus
CAAAAGGTAAATAGAAAAAAAAAGTGAAATAAGAGAAGGTAACGGTCAGAAGCAGGCTGGTAATGTTGAATTAGGAGCATAAACTACTGTAAAGAACTAACATTACGAACAAAACGAACAGAGAAGATAAGCACCACGCAGAAAAAGAGAGGGGAAAAAAAAGCATAAAAGAAAAACAAACATGTGATATAAGAGAAGATAACGCACAGAAGCAAGAAAGAGTTGCTGACTTAGACAACATTCAGGAAAGAAAAATAAGAAAAAAGAAAGAAAGAAAGAAAGAAAGAAAGATAAAAGACAATTAATGACAGACACAGGTGGATAAAATAAAGATCATATATGGCAAAGAAAGAAGAAAAGTAAAATATCAAGTTAGGAGAGGGAAGGAAACAAGAGTGAAGGGACGCGAAGACACAAGAAGGGTCGCTAAAACACCATGTACAGTTTATGGGCAAAACTTGACTCGTTTCGCCTATAATGCGACAGGTGGCAGCGGCTCTTTGCACGTTCGAGTACTGCTTTACATTTTTGTTGAATTTGGAGCCTCGTAATTAATGCTCCAGGTGCTTACTGAATATTCCAGGAGGGTAATATCCTTTTTAATCAACGTGAGCTCTAATTGAATTATATCCAGTTAAATCTTTTCCATTTCCCTTATGTTATGTCCGGAATGTGGATATGAACTCTTTGTCTCTTTCAATATCTATTCATTAAATTGCCTTATTTTCCCATATCACGTGTTTGGGATATTTATGATTGTTTCAATAAGATAAGGTAAGTTAGTGTGCGGTAGAATAAGGCAATGCAAGTTAAGGTTAGGTAGATATAGCTTTCGTTATTAAGACAACGTAAATTTGGAGTATTACAGATAAGTAAAGGAATATACTTTATCTAAAATAAGTCAGATTAAAGAAAGATTGTGACAGGTTAATAAAGTAGGATGAAATAAAGATATTGTATGAAAGGTTACGTAAGGTAAGCTTGCGGTAACGGAATAAAGGGTAAGGAATGTATGATAAGGCAAGATGCTGCTCAAAAAGGTGAGATAAGATAAAACTAATAACTGGAGATGATACGGTAGGGCAAGGTAAAGCCAGATAAGGTTAACGTTGTGTACAGCAGCTTTAATCAGGCAAGACGTAACCAAAAGTTGCAAATGTTGAATGAAATACGATTTGAAAAGGTTACATTTTGATTAATAAGGCAAGCTCGGATCAGGTTAGATTAGGTACGGTAAAACAATATCACTGTAATACTAGATTACCTTACGTTAATTTAGGTTACACTACATGAATAAGAGCTTAATACGCATCTCATTTTACACAATTAAGTAGGAAGGGACGAAATAAATCAACAATACAATTTTCACGTGTACTACAACAAAATCATGCCAACAATTATTATATTCTTACCGAGCTTAACAATATTAGGGCTTCTGTATTCCTGGTATCAAGAATTTAAAAAACATAGAAGAAGACAAGCCGGTAAAAGAGTGAGAGAGTCGGCTTCTAAAAGATAAAAAAAGAGATAAGATGAAAATAATGATTACAAGAGAGAGAGAGAGAGAGAGAGAGAGAGAGAGAGAGAGAGAGAGAGAGAGAGAGAGAGAGAGAGAGAGAGAGAGAGAGAGAGAGAACGAGAGAGCGCGCACGCG
>CM035192.1:7649574-7656090 GCA_020233015.1 Callinectes sapidus
TTCTGGTACAGATCGAAGAATTCTGCAAGGATCACAAAGCTGGAGGACGCCACGACATCTACGCCCCAAACCGCCACAACCTCATGTGCAACGGTCGCTCTGTGTGGGATGTCATGTCCGATCACGCTGACTTCTACAACGTCACGTAAGAATAAAGCTTAGTAGCTCCTCTTCCCAACAAATTCTTGCTTCAAGTCATTCTTACATAATGAAATATCACATCATTTCTGAGTTATAATTTCAAGTATTATTGACACTTCTCTCTCTCTCTCTCTCTCTCTCTCTCTCTCTCTCTCTCTCTCTCTCTCTCTCTCTCTCTCTCTCTCTCTCTCTCTCTCAGGAAGCTCCCAGTAAATTATGATGTGACTCCTGAAGTGTTGGTGGTACAGCAGACAGCTGCCACGTTTGCCCTGGTGCTGGACAAATCAAGCAGCATGAGCGGGAAGAAGATAAATAATCTTGTGAACTCGGCTAAGAGGTGGCTGCTACACGACGTGGCAGATAGCAGCTTGGTCACCATCATCTATTTCTCGTTAGTGTTTTTATGTATAGCAGGGATAAATGTTAAATCGGAATTTTCATACGAAACATTTTCTAAATTTTCTTAATATTCAGCAAATTTATAGAATTATTTTTACTTCAATGTGCTAGCAGTAAAAGATGTCTTAGATTGTGTATGGAAACGATCATTGCGATCCGTTTGCGCTATCATTGTTGTATGTTAATTATGTTTTGACACAAAGCTGTGACACTGAAATCTGACTACTACAGGACAATCTAATATTTATTGGTTTTCGTTTGTCTTCCAAAGTTTAAGTTTTGATGTAGGAAAGGAAACTAAAATCATAGTCTGTATTCTCACCGTAGATATGTTCTGAGTTAACTTTGTGGATGTTGCATCTACAGAAGTAGCGCCACCATCAAGAAAGGTCTGACAAAGGTAACAAATACCACCCGCCAACAGCTTGCTAACGCCATCACCGGCACTACGTCAGGCAGCACATGCATTGGGTGTGGACTCAACAAAGCTCTTGAAGTGCGTTGTTCTTGTGCAGTTAATATTCTATTATTGTTAATTTTTTCCTCTCTCTAGCAGGATGAAATACAATAATAATAAGACATTTTGTAAATCAATAAAAAACGAAGTCTCAAAACAAATAGCAGAACTTAACTTATTTTCATCTATGAAGGATCACTGAAAGAGAAAGTGATATTCTGTTATCTATCATTAACAGGCAATGAAAGATGAAAGCAATAAGGTCATCCTCCTCATCACTGACGGAGAAGAGAACCGAAGACCTTACATTGAGGATGTGATGGATCATGTGGTTCAGTCCAAGGCCAGGGTGGTCGCCATTTCTTACGGGTAAGTGACCAGCACTTACAAGATGGCGGGGCAGTGGAGAGTGTGGGGATGGCTTTTGATGAGTAAATCTTCTATATACTGAATGTTAGTTTAACATATTATTTTTCTTCATCTTTTTCTCACCCACCAGTTTAGATGCAGAGAAAAAACTGGAGGAACTGGCACAGAACACAAACGGGAAAGCTTATATCGTGCCTGACGATGACGATGGTTCATTTATGGATGACGCCTTCCAAGGTTCCCTTACATACCAGCCAGGACAGTCAATCACCAACACTAACATCAAGGTAAGCTTGTCACACCTTGAGATAGTGATTAGCAAAGCAGGAAAAGTCTTTCCGGAGTCAATCTGTTTTGGGTCTGACATTCCTGATACTACTTCAGATCTACGAGTGGGAAGGCATGACGCAGGGAACAGGTGCTATGAGTGAGACGTTCACAGTGGACGCCACGGTGGGTCGCAACCTGGAGTTCCGCTTGGACACGAAGACCCTCATCTCGGGAGATCCATACCTCACCAGTCCCAGTGGCAAGACTTATACCAACGCGGATTTCAACAACCAAATAAACTTGTGGAGTATTAAACTTGACTCTGAAGCTGAAGTAAGACTTGTCTTGTTTTCAAACCAACACAAACACACACACAGACACACACACACACACACACACACACTGTTAAGTAATGACGAAATAATAAAAATATGGAAATAGCATAATTAAACAGACAAATAGACAGCGTTGTATTACAGGTTGGGACGTGGACTTGGACAAAGCCGCTTTCTGGTATATCAACAAACATGAAGGTTACTGTGACAGCCCAAGCGAGAGATCCAGTGACGTTGCCGATCACTACGGAGTCGTGGGTGAGTGTCAGCTGAACAGGTCTCAAAAATTCATTCATTTTGTATCATTGCCCCCCCCCAAAAAAAAAAAAAAAAGAGAAGGCTGTACAACCTTCCGCCCGCCTCCGTCACTTACTGATGACCTTATCTCAAGCACTGGTTCTCCCTCTCCCGCCAGATGAATACAGGCACGGACTTCGTAGACGCCTCACAGCAACAGGTAATCGTGTACGCGAGGGTGAGCCAGGGCGACAACCCGGTGGTGGGCGCCAAGGTCAGGTAAGCCACGCACAGAGGGCGCCACAGAGTCATGCCATAAAAAAACAAAACACAATCGTTACACCGCGCGGGACAAAAAATATTCTGGAATGCAATAGTATATTGAAAACTAAAATCTCTCTCTCTCTCTCTCTCTCTCTCTCTCTCTCTCTCTCTCTCTCTCTCTCTCTCTCTCTCTCTCTCTCTCTCTCTCTCTCTCTCTCTCTCTCCACACAGGGCATACGTCACCACACCGGACACTACGGCAGAGGCTGTGGAACTCGACCTTCTGGACAACGGACAGAACGCGGACGTGCAGGCGGGTGACGGCATCTACTCCCGCTTCTTCACTCAGTTCGTCATCCAGGGCAGATACGCTGTCAAGGCTCAGGTACTGTTCATTGCAACCCGCTGATCTTAAGATATATTCTAAATCACAATTATATATGAAAAAAAACATATAAGCTTCTTAAGTACAAAAACGAATAAATATTACTTCCTTCGCTATATGTTTTAGGAAGAGATATCAGAATGATTTATGATATATTTCATTACGTAATCTATGGTTATATGTTTGCATCAGTGTCGTAATCAGCTTCCTTCTCTTCTGACGTGCCTTCTTGTTTTCTGACAGGTATGGGACGAGGGTAGTTCCTTCATCAACAATGGCTTCATCACCTCCCGGCGCACCACTTTACTTAACACGCCTCTTGCTTTATTACGGTTCCCACGTACAAATGACTTGGGTGAGAATTTTTTCGCATTTTTTTCTTATTTTTTCCTCCATTCAGTGTTCTATCAATGTACACCACTGACTAGTTAACATGTACCAGAAATTCACTTATCTTCATTACATTCCATAAATTATTGTTTCTTTCCCTATTCAATAATGACGGTATTACTTGATTTATTTATCTTTTTTTCATATTATCAATATGAAGTAAATATTACATTGGTGTAGGATTGTTAATCAGGTGATATGCACGACACACTGTGAGTGTCAGTGACATGCCTTTGAGAGGCAAACCTTCACCGCCTCCTCCTTACTAGTTTATGTCCTTTTTTTTTCTCTCACCAGTGGCTAACGAGTACTGTTGTGGAAGTGTCGTGCCTTTCAACCCTGAAACTGCAGTTCCGACAGGCAACTTCACGAGGATTGCCGCAGCCGGATCCTTCAACGTGAGTCTTTAAAGCGTGTAACGTCTAGCTTTGTTCTGTTAAAGAAGCGTCTGTCTTTGCTCCGGCTCTCGTCACCACTGCGACACGAAAGCCTGCCTTATAGCCTTATCTACTAACCTCTATCGCCTGTCTATTGTAAGACACCCCTCTCAAGTTTACGACTTCTGTTCCGCTTGCAAATTTCTTTCTGCCTTGTCTTATTTTAAGATCTTTATTTTATTACTCTGAACGTCCGTCTATAACACAGTGAGCGCCACATGAGGTATTCTACACGTGTTTTTTTAATACAAAACCCCTTGATTCTCTTTGGGACGCAGGTGGTGAAAATGCCACCAGCCGGCGGCGACTCCTTCCCGCCATCGCAGGTGAGGGACCTGGACATCATGGTGAACGACTCGTCCCACATCACGCTGACCTGGACAGCCCCCGGTGATGACTTGGACAGTGGCATCGGTAAAGTACCCAGTCGTCCCCCGCCCCTTTCTTTTCTGACGTCTTATTTTAACTTTTTGTAATTTCTTAAGGTTCACACGAAGATTTTTTCTTTAATTCTGTTAACTAAATTGTACTACCACTACTACTACTACTACTACTACTACTAGTACTACTACTACAACAACTAGTAATAATAATAATAATAATAATAATAATAATAATAATAATAATAATAATAATAATAATAATAATAATAATAATAATAATAATAATAATAATAAAATAATAATAATAATATTGCTGCTGCCGCTGCTGCTGTGTATACTGGTACTATATGTTTCCCACTACTACTATGTCTATCGCATTATCATAACTAGAGCTCTTTCTCTTGTGGCTCCAGTACTGGGATACGAGATTTGGATGAGTGACAACATCAATGCCTTGAATAATGACGTCAGTACAAACACTTCCATATGCATTCTTGACCTTCCGCATTCAACCAACATGTCGGAGGTATTAAAAGAGGCTGGAGAGCAGATCGTCCTCCCAATGAAACTTGAAGTATCCTTGGCGTCAGACACTTTATACTTCGTGTCTCTCCGGGCGGTGGACCATAATAAAAACAACGGGTAAGGCTTTTGAAACCACTAGATGTTAGAGATTCTTCTGTTACTGCTATAATTATTGTGATTCACAGCTGGTCAGTTATACGAACAATTAGCAGTGAAAGGAAAGCAAATATGAAATGTCAAAAGTAAGCATTTATTAAAGAATTTTTTGAATTAACCTGAAGGGGAATATGAATTTATAGATTTACAAAAGAGTAGACTTGTTAACGTATGTTTCAAATGACTGAGAGAACACACACACACACACACACATACACACACACACACACACACACACACACACACACACACACACACACACACGGCAGGGTAGTTTTCTAATTCTTTCTTTCTCTTTCTCCTTTCTTCTTCCAGCTTGATGTCCCGCCCGGTGGGTTTCACAAGCAAAACAAATGGAAGCGCTGGTTTAGGTGTGGGACTCAATCCTTGGACCGTCACCTTGCTGGTCTTGGGTTACTTCAGGGGCGTACTCTGATTCCCCGACATGTATTCGTTGCTAATCAGTAGAATTAATCAAATATAATTGCAGTGGTCAGAATGACTCAAACTCATTATTCATTTGGTCCATTGTTGTTGTTTTTTTGTTTTTTTGTTTTTTGGAAAGTTCTCTTTGGCTGTGAATTCTTTTGTAAAAAGAAATTGTACTGAATAAATGGTGTGTCTTTCAAATCTTTATTTCCATCCTTTTAAACGTAGCAACTATGGCACAATACAAACACTCAACTGCAACTAAACAAGAGCAAAGGGATGCTGGGAAATCATCACTGCCAGAACACAATATTCCACGTATGTAAGTATTAGACATATGTAAAATTTCTAAATGTTTGTAGGATGCGCCCTTGACTTATAGGTTTAGTTATGAATGAAAAAAAAGTTATCTATTTACCTTTTTTTTTCTTTTACATGCAGAAGGGGGAAGTGGATTTGTAGAGGGAACATTAGTAAAGCGTGTTAAGGTGATCGAGGCCATTGAGATATTGTGACTAAGGTGGCAGACCATTGACTTTCCTCTTTTCACTTGGCCAACCCTTGCTCTGTTATTCTTTTTGCTTGTACATCTTCACACTCTTCCTTCTTTTTTTCCTCATCCTCTACCTAATCCCTCATGCTACTCCTCCTCCTTCCCCTTATCCTGCTTCTGCTCTTCCTGGTTCTTCTTTTCCTTTCCCTCCTCCTCTTCCTTTTTATCTTTCTTCTGTTTCTTTTTCTTTTTCCTCTTTCGTTTCATCTTCCTCCTCGCCTTCTCCTACTCCCCAGACACGTACAAATATTCACGTCATCACAGTTTAATCTCGCTCAACCCTTACCTTCTGGCCATTACTTGCAATGACTAAAGATTTTTCCCTCCTCTTAATATGGTCTAGGAGATAGTTCAATTTAATTACCAAGATAACAGGAGGAGAAAAAAATGGCACTCAAACAGATGAGACACTGGAGGGAGCGTGTCTAAATTGAAAATATTCATCAAAAGTATTGTGCTAATTTCTCTTCACTTGCTAGGTGAGTGGAAAAAAAAGGAAGGCAGATAAGCAAATGGAGTTAGAGTGAAAAATGTTAATGTTTCAATTCCGCGCTGGAATTTTTGTGGCTTCAGGAAAAAGAGACATAAACCTGATGGTTCGTGATTTTTACTGTCATGGTTAGTGTGTGTGTGTGTGTGTGTGTGTGTGTGTGTGTGTGTGTGTGTGTGTGTGTGTGTGTGTGTGTGTGAGGTTGTTTTTATATTGATAATATAGTAATATGACAAACTGCATAGATGGACGAAAGAATGTGAATGTGATATATATATATATATATATATATATAT
>CM035192.1:7754514-7767203 GCA_020233015.1 Callinectes sapidus
AGAGAGAGAGAGAGAGAGAGAGAGAGAGAGAGAGAGAGAGAGAGAGAGAGAGAGCCACCTACCCGATTCATATGAGTTCTCACCACACACACACACACACACACACACACACACACACACACACACACACACACACACACACACACATACACACCCACACACACACACACACACACACACACACACACACACACACACACACATACACATACTAATACATAGATTGATTGATTGAGTAACGGACACCACTGGTTTCAAAGCCTCATTTTTTACCCTATATAATAAAAACAAAATAACACTACTTCACTTCTACACTTACAGGAGCCACGCCATGCAGCACTGGACGCAGCACCATTGAGCCACGAAAAAAAGAAAAAAAATTGTCACCTGCAAATGAATTAATGGAGTGTTTCGATTGATGTTATGTATGGCAAAATTATTGTAACACCTGAAAACATGGACACCTGTACGAGTTTACCTGCCTACCTGTTTACATCAAGTGCTTTGACACCTGTACGAGTTTACCTGCCTACCTGTTTACCTCAAGTGCTTTGTACCGTAATCTAAACATTCATACATACATACATATTACGTTTTCGTTATTGACTACATATACAGTACTGCATGGCCCAGTAGTAGTAGTAGTAGTAGTAGTAGTAGTAGTAGTAGTAGTAGTAGTAGTAACCCATTTTCATCATCATTATTGACGTTCAAAGACGAAGAAAATAGTAGTTGTTGGACTCTCTCTCTCTCTCTCTCTCTCTCTCTCTCTCTCTCTCTCTCTCTCTCTCTCTCTCCAAAAATATCAAAGCTCAATTATTATATTTCTCTCTTATAGCATTTATTTATTCCCTTTCTTCCTCCTCTTTCCATCGTCCCAAATGAAACATCACATTTTTTTCCAATAACCCAAACTTCACCTAGACACGCGCTGTTTATCTTTAAGAAGCGGTATATCACATTCGCACAGCACACATATGATTCATTTTCAATTTCCGTATAGTTTTTATCAATATTGTCGATCATTCACCTTGATAACATTTTCCTTGCGCTATCTCATCATCAATTGGAATAACAGTACAACAAACACTATCAACTCTCTGAATTATGAAATATGTGCTAAAAAGAATCTCCAATCTCCACCGAATGGACCGTAAATGTTTCAAAGCCGCGTCATCAAAGAGAGCACGAAAAAAACTTTTTACCCATCACACATGAAACATTTCGAGGCCGCGGCGGGGACGTCATGGCAATGGAGAAATTAAAAGTTAAAAGCTAAAAGCCAGAACACCCTTTGAAGACCATTAAGGCGGCAGCAGCACCGCCTTCTGTACTAGTAACTGCACGGCTCTGGAAAGCATTATACGCGGAGCAAAAGACATTCCAGGGGCATTGGAATACACTAGTATACTTTTTATCGTAAGCAGGACAGCCTCACATTTCTCGTAACTGTAATCCAACCCTCCATCTCAAAAGAAAAAAAAAAGTTGGAGAGTGACTGTAACAATGCCAGAATATCTACACAGAAACATAAGAACATAAGAAAATGAGGGAAGCTGCAAGAGACTCTTAGATCTATTCGTGGCAGTCCCTATGTGAAATCCTCTGCCTAGTTCCACCTATCATCTTCATAAAAATTTGTAACATGGACTGATATCTGAATAAATATGAACTCCAATGTTAAAGAAAGCACTGACTTACTGACCGGCAGTGTCGAAGCAATTGCATTAACAACTTCCTCAGAACGACTCTTCTACAGGCCGCACCTGGATAACCTAAGGGACGAGACTGTAACTCTTCTCGTGTCGTGGGGAACTAATTTTCACCACCGACGAGGCGAACACGGGCTTGGGGGAACCACGAAGCGTAATGGAACTTTTTGCTGTTGGTGATGGCGGCCAAAGTACGGTTAGGGGAACACCGGGAGGGAACACCAGCTTGTGAGGGGTGATACAAAAGAAGCAGAGAAAAGGAGGATAAAGGTTTCCAAGAGATGGATAGGATATAATGGAAGGAAAGGAAAGGATAGCAGAGAGCAGTGGAAGGGAATATGAGAAGCTGAGAGGATAAAGAAGAGGATGAAGGGAAACAAGACACTGGAAGAGGATACAGAGGACTTTAAGGAGAAATGAGACGTTTGGAAGGGGATAGAAGGGGCTGGAAAGGGCTGGTAGAGACAGTACTGAGCTGCAAGAAAGGAGGAGAACCTGGAAAGGGTCGAGTGAAGCTGGAAGGGTCTAGAGGAAGTTACATGGGGCTGGAAGGACCGAGAGAACCCTTAGTCCAGGAGAACGATGCCTCGCGGTCAGGAATCAGAAGCAGGTGTTTGTGTTGCATAATTAACAGGCCCAGCATTACCCTCCGCCCTTACCAATTCACCACAGCAGCAGCCACCACCACTACCGTAACTAATATGATTTCCCTCCAAGACGATCCCACCAAGATCTGACATTCACCATAATAGAGAGAAACCTACGAAGGAAAGAAATGTTCAAGACAAATACATATAAATACAGAATGCACATTTACCTTAATTCCTGTGGTGATGATGGTAGTGGTGGTGGTGCGTGGATCCCTCTTTTTTTCTCTTTCCCTCTCTGGTCTCTGGAAACACATGAAAGGGGTAAAAATAGATAATCTCGCAATTCCGACTAGGTAATAAATGCAGCTGCTCCCTCCCTCCCTCCCTCCCTCCCTTCCTCCCTCCCTGACACCTATCAAATGAAGCTCAGCCTTGTTAGCACCTTGCAATTTACTCAGCCACCAAAATAGAAAGCAAACAAGGGAGAGTCGGACGTTTGGTCGGTCAGATGAGCATCGATTCATGTCTTTTTCCAGCATGATGTGACGGACAAATGCGGTAATTGGCATTCGTTATCTGGAAAGTAAGACTCTTTATCCGCAAAACGTCCTCCTCGTCTATTTTTGGCTCAGAAGATGATGTTTATATATAGATCGGAGAGAAATCAGTACATGGACTTACAAACGCCTTTATATCGAGAGCATTTCAAAAACTATAAAACAAAAATATGTGGATGGACTAGTTGTAGGTACTGCCAATTAATGATTTCCTATTTCAATCATTAAAAGAATATTATGTTACGAGCAAAATCATGTTACTATACTGGACGACGGCACCATGGACAATGCATTCTCGCCGACTCAACAAGCGCCTCCAGTCACACAATACATAACTTTTTTTTTGTCCCCACACCGGCCGTCTAATACCTGAGACCCTTAATGAAACTTTCCTTATTAACGCATCTTTCCATAAAAAAAACTCGTCTTAGGTCAACTTGATTAGAGGTGTTGTGTGTGTTCGTTCCCAGACGCCTGGCGAGGACGAGGCTGCCTTGTTAAAACATTCTCTGTAAAAGCCGAGCCATCAAGCAGCAGAAAATTACTTAACAAGACTTATTTCTCGCACAGCAGTCCTTGGAACTTGAATCATCACAACTTGTTATTGGCTTCCTACTCCGTCACGCATAAATCCTTCTTTCTCCTTTCGCTGGAAGTGGCGGCAATAACCTTGGTTGCTCCGGTAACCTAAAAATGCTACTCGCTCACATAAGAAGTAAGTCGCTAATTCTGTACCGCTCCCTCACGTCTCCCATCCTCTTAATATAACGAAAGAAAACGATGTTCCTTTCATAATCCAGTGACACCGGCATCACGCGCACCGTCGCTGTGGGTCCCCGAGGCATTACTGGAGATTTTTAGGAGTTAGAGGATGCGACCAAACTTTGGCTATTTTTGTTTCTAGCTTTACGCAGACAATAAACACAAGTTATCAGGCTAATCGTGTATACAAAGTGTTGCTAGGACTAAGGAGGAGGAGGAGGAAGAGGAGGAGGAGGAGGAGAAGGAGGAGAAGGAGGAGGAGGAGGAGGAGGAGGAGGAGGAGGAGGAGGAGGAGGAGGAGGAGGAGGAGGAGGAGGAGAAGTATAACGATAGTAAAAAAGGATAGATGAAAAATTGAAAGAAAGAACTAGAACAAAGAATGCTATAAAGACCAAGACAACCATCTCCACACACACACACACACACACACACACACACACACACACACACACACACACACCCGTCATACTGCAGAAACTCTCCTTTAAGTACAAATCTCTGGCCAACACAGCAGCTTCCCACCACCACACCTGTACCTCCCCGCCCACCACCACGCTTCCCTTTACACCTCAGGCAGCAAAACATACCTAAACGGCCGTGATTTCGATCCGGTTCCGCGCGCTGCCCTACCTTTCCCCTGCTCCGCCCCGCTTTCCACCACGACCCAGTTAAGGTGCCCGTTCATGAAGGTAGGAAGGGAATGAAGGGGGGAAAGGAATGAGAGAAGAAGAGAATGAATACTGCGACGAAGAAGGTAAATATTGAACAGGGTAGGATATTGTGGAATCTAAGAGGAGGGAGCATAAGCAGGAGAGAATATCAAAGAAGAAAAAGAACGGCTCATGTGAATGGCTTCGAAGGAGGAAATGAGGTAGTGGTGAAAAATGGTTAAAGGAAGAAAATATACAAGAGGATATACTGAAAACGAGGAGAAAAGGAAACTCAAGTAAGGAAAGCGAAATAGAATGTACAAAAGAAACTTGGAGGATTGATATAAAGAAAGCCATTAAAACACACAACATTTAAACAGCAGATAATACCGACCCCAAAATTTGTGAAGAACATACTGTATAAGCAATTCAAAGAAGAAGAATTAGGAGCAAAAAACGACGAAGGCAAAAAACGAAGGTGAAGACAAAGGAGAGGAAGAAAAAGAGTCTATGCAGGAGAAACTAGAGATATTCGGGGGGGCTTCTTGTACAAAACCAGGAACATCGTGTGGGAGACCGCGTGACGTGCCAGCCGCCTAAATAACAAAGTCCAGCAGAGGCGGCCTTTCCTTTTCCTTGCCCGATATATTGATTTGTTACCTTTTTTGTAGTGCTCAACATTACATAAGGTAAACCCGGTGGTTGGTAAACGACGATAAGAGTGCCGATTTCTCTCTCTCTCACTCTCTCTCTCTCTCTCTCTCTCTCTCTCTCTCTCTCTCTCTCTCTCTCTCTCTCTCTCTCTCTCTCTCTCTCTCTCTCTCTCTCTCTCTCTCTCTCTCTCTCTCTCTCTCACACGCACACAAAGCTGTTCTAAATTATCCTTTCATTACTGACACCTGCAAGTACTTTGGACGAGCAAAGTATAAGTTAATTGGGGATTCATTGGTAAAGTTTAAGATTATTTTTCGTTTTGGTGGTGGTGATTATAGTAGTAGTAGTAGTAGTTGTTGTTGTTGTTGTTGTTGTTGTTGTTGTCGCCGTCGTCGTTTTAACTGCTGCTGCTGATACTTTTGCTGCTGTTGCTGTTGCTGCTGTTGTTGCCGCCGCTGCTTCTGCTACCGCTATTATCTGTCGTGCTTTTTTCCTGTCATAGTTGTTGTCGTTGCTTGCCGTTCGCCCCCGTCATCACCACATAACTGTCATTACACAGCGCTGCAATATGAAGGCGTTTCCGGCCCTTTTAATGCATAGCCGAGTGCTGTCCCGCCAGCCACACATTGCCATACAAAGAATGTGTATAGCCCACCAAAAAATTATGGTTATTTGATGGTTATGGGGGTGACTTCCAACGCAGCAAGAGTGAAGCTTGACCTTGTCTGGCGGGCAGCATGAGAGCACGGCTTAAGGGAAGGGCGGGACTAGATAGACATGGATGGGAAGGGACATGCTGGGAATGGTAGAGCAGAAGAGGTCGGGAGGGTCACAGTGGTGCTTGGCGTCGTGGGGCAATGTGGAGCAGCGCGGAGGTACAGCATATCAAAAGGTTTCTATTTCCTATACGAGTATCCTTGAAATTGTCTCCTTAAAGCAAGTAGAACGCAGGTTAACTAAGAGTCCGTCCTCAAAATTGAATCTTACAGGTGATATCATCGAAGTGAAAGTGGAAGAAAGTTGTCTATAAAGTTGTGGAAAGTATAGAACGAAGAGAGAATATAGTGCTGGCAGACGTGACGAGGTTTAGGACATTTAAGAGGACAGATGAAGTCAGTACAGTTGGGAAGGAAAGGTGTGACTCAAGTTCTAGATGTAGAAAGATACCAATTAAGATACAGAGGACCAGGTAGCCGTGAAGGGAGTGAGGGCGCAGGAAAGGAAGGAGAGGTAGAGTGAGTGAAGGTCATATTGCAGCGAAATTATTGTACAGCATATGAAAATGAAAACTGAAATAGAGTTTTCTGACGCGCTTTTTCCATTCTCACTCATAGGGCTTTCTTTTTTAACCCCGGTGTGGAATTCAAAGCTGTAATCAGAGTCATATAGCCAAAAAAACAAACAAAACTTTCATTGACGACAAAATGTAATAACTGCACAGCTTGTCAAAGGGAACACACACACACACACACACACACACACACACACACACACACACACACACACACACACACACACACACACACACACACATACACACACACACACACTACAAACGCGTTAAATCCCTACATAATGTTCCCACATAAGAGTGTTTCCGTATTTCGTTAGTCAGAAGCAATTACCAACCCAATGCATATCTATCCCTGAGGGTAGAGATATTTATTTCATATCCCCATACACTGATTGGTGGCGTAATGTAAAATTTAATACTATTTTTTCAGTAATAGATGAGATACATGAGCAAGTTATCAACCACAGACACAAACAATCTATTTGTCATAAACCAAATCAAACTGTATGTTACACTAATCAATATTTCATCATCTTTTTCCAAACATAAAAAAAGCATCACAAAATGTAATTATTAAGGGACCAAAGGCTGCTGGTTATTATGCGTAACCTCTTAATTTTATTGCATTTACATTTCTCTTTTTTATGGAGGGAACCGAAATAACAATTTCAATGTGAACTAAGCGATCCTCCAGTGTGTCTGCACCGGATGAAAAAACTTTTTTTATGTATGAAGAGTAACCGGACAGGGAGAAAAAAAGTGACTGAGAAAAGGCCCACTGAGCTGCCAGTCCCAAACAAGTTCATTATATAAGTGAAGCCAAAATAAGACTCCGACGCTGGTATAGGAGTCTCCATTTAAAGACTCACCATTCAGCGGCTCTATGTATCACGGAGTTATCACTTTAGATGTTCATAGGTGACTTGATTCAATGGAAATAACGAGTTCACTAACTATTTGTCTGCGTATTGCAATTAATAGCTTCAAAAGTTCACTGGTTTACGAATAGTGAAAAATGGGTTCAAAACTTATACCAATTTAACACATTTCTTGCGAATTGGCTGATTATTGACCATTTTGAGGTCTTTTCTTCATTTACCATAGCTACCTCTGAGCCTTTTATTAGTTAAAAGATATCTGACTTTTATTAATCACTAAATTTTCCTCTTTCTTGTCGATATAATTATATATGAAAGTTTCGTTACTTTTAATGCCGTTACGTGTTGCAGATCGCAGTGGAAGAGTTAAGGGGTTAGAAAGTTAACTAGTTCAGGTGGAAGGGTCTAATACAGGAGGTTCTTGCGCTCTCTAGTTCACGGTTACAGGTTAACAGGTTCGCAGGTTCACTGATTAGCAGGCTGGAGACCTCGCGAGTTAACAAGCTCCTGGAGTTCATCAGGATCACTGGTTCGTGGGTTCGTTCATTCGTAAATTTCTGGATTCATGGAATTACACGAGTTGGGAGATTCACGAGTTAGCTGCTTCAGTCTCCTTCCGATTTACTGATTCATTAATTTTCCTGACGCCGTTTTTCTTTGGGGTAGTGTCCGGGTGGCGTGGAGGCGGCAGGGTGCAATGAGGCGATTAGGACACACTCTTGAAGGCTCATTCCGCGTCTGGCTGTGACGGCAACACTTGGACGGGAGTTAGCGAGTTACAAAAGAGTCAGGCAATGAGGCAGATAGACTCATCCATTCTCTCTCTCTCTCTCTCTCTCTCTCTCTCTCTCTCTCTCTCTCTCTCTCTCTCTCTCTCTCTCTCTCTCTCTCTCTCTCTCTCTCTCAGCCAGCGTGGAGCAAGGGAGTCCAGGAGGAATATATTCCCCTCCAACCTCCCGTCGCAGACTAATGACACAAGATCACCAGCCTTGGAGCTCAAGTTTCCTCATTATGCTGCAGGTCAGGAAGCGCCTTGTGGCTCTGTTAGGTGCTCCCTCTCGCCCCAAGCCTCCCTCGCTGCCTCCATCACTGCATCCCGCCCCTTCCTCGCTGCTTCCTTAAGGTGCATACTCACTGCATCCCAGTTCAAGTGGATATCATAAGTGGTGGTGGTGGTGTTAGCAGCGTGATATGAGCGTGAGGATGTGTGATTGATCCTTTACAGTGACTGACAGGGAGCAATATGTTGTATTTCAAGACCCAGGACTCGTATTCATAATTAACTTGCCCACAACGACGAATTTCCAAGGCCACGGAGACAACTAACCGGGTATTCAGTGTAGTCTTTTCCATATGATAAAGTAGAAATCTTGTTAATTCGTCACCAGAACCATAAAAATACTCTTAAAAACGCGAGTATCCTCAATTAGACCCTTTGGAATATAGAGATGGTGTGAAAGCAAAGCGTTTCAGAATACAGGCCCAGGCGACCAATGGGGAACGTGATGATGTCTGATGTGCAATTACTCTTTGGAAAACATAGAAATTTGAGTGGAATGTCGCTACTTATCATCATCGTTGTCTTTGGTATGACTATCACTATCAATCAGTTGAAATAAAGCGCAGGGTGTCTGTCGGCTATCAGTTTGTTCCACATCCCCACCATTCGTTTACTGCTGTTCATCATTAGCTAGTTCTCCATTTGCTCTGCTTCTTGTTTTCTCTCTATTTTTTTTTACTATACTCATACCGTCCCTTCTTTTGCCGTTTAATATACGCAGAAAATAGGAAAAAAAAGCTCATTTCTTCCCTACACATATTCTCTTTCTTATATTTTTTACTACTTATAATTTGCTATTTTGTATCTTTAATCCGCCGCATGTACCCAATACTGACACACAATCTACTAAACCCGCGTCTGTTGCAGAGTGACAGTTTAAACCAATTTCTCAGCAACAACAAAATAATTAAGAGACGCATTGAAAGACCTCATTCTTAGAGACCTTCCCTCTCTCTCCTGGCCTCAGCTGGACGCTCGCCAGACACACCACCTTCAAGCACAACACCTGCCTACACCGACACGAGCACTCACGCCCCGCCACACACCAGCCATACACAAACAAACCCCCAAAAAGAGACGTTCAAATCCTTAAATATATCCATTGTTGTTTCAGAACTCCCACGGCGAGGAGGAACGGGAAGGGATGGGAGGAAAGGTAGAAGGGGAGAGGAACAGGAGAAAAAGAAAAAGAGGGACAGATAAGCAGAAGGAAAAACAAGAGGAGGAGGAGGAGGAGGAGGAGGAGGAGGAGGAGGAGGAGGAGGAGGAGGAGGAGGAGGAGGAGGAGGAAGGAAAGGTAGAAGAGGAGAGGTAGAAGAGGAAAAAAGAGGAAATGAGGGACAAAAAAGTAGAAAGAAAAACAGGAGGAGGAAGCGGAGGAGGAGGAGGAGGAGGAGCCAATGCAGCCAGTCCGGGAAAACAGTGATAAAATATTGTCAGATTTAAAGTTCTTGGTGTTTGTCTTGAATTTGATCATCGTGCAAGCTTTGTTTCCTCTCCGGATCACTCCGTTTCCCCTCTCATTCCAGCTTCCCCTCACTACCCCCCCGCTCTCACCCCCCCCCCCCCCCGCTCACCCCATCACACCTCCAAACCTCGCCCTTCATCCCTCTTTTCTCAATCCCTCACTCTCCCATCCTTCATTTTTCCCTGAGCCAACAACATTCAAAGTTCATGATGCAATTAAAGATGGATGAAAAGTTTAGGGAACAGGTTAGGCAGTCTCTGATTCACAAAACTAAACAGCTACAACACGTGGGGAAGCTGCGACAACATTCTACATAATTTCAGTCATACTTTCATTGATATCGTATGAATCCGTGTAAAAGCTTCTTCAAGACGAATTTTTACATAACTGAATGAATGTGAACGATTTCTTGGATAGAGAGACAAGTAGGAAGGAAGATACGCACATAAGCAAACAGTTATCAAAAAGTCAAGCAGTCAGACAACAAGCCAGCCAGCCAGTCGTTTCTCTAGTTAATCAATTTGTCATGTATGTATGTATGTATGTATGTATGTATGTATGTATGTATGTATGTATGTATGTACTTATTATATAGATACTAAGGCAGGAAGTTGGAGAGCGGAATGGGAAAGTGGGAATGCATACAGAGAGGGAGACGGGAAACAAGAGTAAAAATTATATAATTAGACTATCAAAATGCTTAGAATGGTAGACAGACACCAAAAAAAAAAAAATGGAAATGTCAAAAAGTTAGTCTCCCCAACGAAACTTGACAAACAAAGAAATAAAATAAGACAAAACCTCCATGTCACTCTCCTTGATGAAGAAGATTAGATTGGAAAATAAGATGAAAAGTTGAGTAAGACTTACGACACGGACTTCAGGGACGAGATGAGAGAGAGAGAGAGAGAGAGAGAGAGAGAGAGAGAGAGAGAGAGAGAGAGAGAGAGAGAGAGAGAGAGAGAGATAAGGGGGGGGGAGGGGATGAACAGGAGGAGGAAAAGTTATTATGCAAGACAAAAAAACAAAAGAGAACAATAAAAATACCTAGAAATTAAAATCAGAAGTTGAAGAAATTGAAAAGAAAATTCACAGCAGTATATAAGTTTGAGGGAAAAAACAGCAGGAAAAAGAAAACAAGTAAATGGATGCAAACAGATGGAAATAGAGAAAGAGAGAAAAAATGTGGAGTTTGGCTAAGAAAGATAAGAAAAATGTTTTGTATACACAAGAAAAAATTAAAAGAAAAAAGGAAAGAAAAAGAAAAAAGAACAAAAAAAACAGCATCAAGAACATAAAAAAATACTACATATTACAACTACAACAATAACACACAAAAAGCACAAAAACAAAAGCTTTCAGAGAGTTTAATTGAATGAGCGGTCACAAGGAAAGGGAAGGGAGGAGAAGGGAAGGAAAGTAAAGGGAAGACGCAAGAAAATAAGGAAGTTAGAGAGGTTCACGGAAAGGAGGAGAAGCGTAGTACATTACAGCAAGAAAAGGAAGGGAAGCAAAAGAGAAGGAAAAAAAAAAGTAAGAAGTAAGGGAGGCAAAGGAGTAAGGAAAAATAGGGAGTAAGAAAAGAGGTAAGAAAATAAATGGGATTAAGAAAAGAAATGAGGTAAAGAAAGAAAAGAAGTAAAAGTATAAAATAAAGTACAGTAAAGTAAAGGAGTAAAAAGTAGAGAAGTAAGAAGGATTAAAAAAGAAATAAAGAATGGAAAAGAAAAGGGAGTAAGAGAGGCAAAGGAGTAGGAAAAGAAAAAGAGTAAAACAAGAAAAGTGAGAAATGAAAAGGAGTAAAAAGAGAATAACTAAGAAAAGAAAGAGTAAAAACATAAGAAGAGGAAAGGAGTAGAAAAGAAAAAAATAAGAAGTAAGAAAAGGAGTAAGAAAAAAAAGGAGTTTGAAGAAGAGAAGGAAGAAAAAGATATATAGAAAAAGAAAAAGGTAAAAAAAGAGCAGAAATAAGAAAAGAAAAAGTAAAAACAAGTAAAAAAGGTAAAAAATAAGAGTAAAACAAAAAAAGGAGTTAAAAGTAAGGAAGCAAGAAAAAAAGTGAGAAAAGAAAAAAAAAGTCAGAACAGAAGTAGAAAAAAAAAAAAAAGGAGTAAAAAGTAAGGGAAACAGGTACAGGTCAAGGAAACAAGGTCTTACGTCAGGTAGGATCAACGAAGGATATCTAAGGATTCCCCAAACAGGCTATAAGGTCAGAAAGACGAGGTCACGATGTATTACTCACCCATACATTTCCAGGGTTAAATGGTGGAGGGCGGGGAGGAAGCGGCAGAAAAAAAAATAAATAAAAGGAAAAAGGGAAAGGTGAAAAGAAGATTATCTCATCTCCTTCTCCGCTTCCTCCTCGTAACGTCATTTGCTAAGTTACTATGGTCAATTTGTCGGAAAATGTTATTATTGGTGATGCAAAAAGAAGAAAAAAAAATGATAAGTCCTTGAAGTGTTTTCCAAGGCACCACTTTCACCTCTTTTTGACGAATTTCTTGTTATGTTTATTTATTTATTTTTTTAATATGAATGTCTTCTCTCTCTCTCTCTCTCTCTCTCTCTCTCTCTCTCTCTCTCTCTCTCTCTCTCTCTCTCTCTCTCTCTCTCTCTCTCTCTCTCTCTCTCTCTCAGCGTAACCAAAAATGACATTCAGACAGAGACATTCCCGCACAGATATTTCTCCTTTGCTTCAATGTCTTGCAGTATTAAAATATCTCACCGGGACATTTATTCTCTTCCGATGAGCTTGTGCTTCTTTTCCTGCTCCTACTGCGTCTCCTCCACCAATAATCAGCGTCACACACAAACGTCCTCTTCTTCCTCCTCCTCCTCCTCCTCTTCCTCCTCCTCCTCCTCCTCAATCACCCCAACAAACCACTTCTCTTCCTTTGTTGGCCAAGCTACTTTATGAGTGCGTTTTGTCCTTCTGCTCCTCCCTCCTTGCCTCCATCCTCAGTATTTCTTTCTCTCTTTCTTTCTGTCTTCCCTTCCTTCCTGCCTTACTTCCTGTTCTCTTAACTTTTCCTTTTCTTCCATCGTTTCAACCTTGTTCTTCTCT
>CM035192.1:7903010-7910510 GCA_020233015.1 Callinectes sapidus
GAGAGAGAGAGAGAGAGAGAGAGAGAGAGAGAGAGAGAGAGAGTGTGTGTGTGTGTGTGTGTGTGTGTGTGTGTGTGCAAGGGTTATGGTGTCGAGCATCGAGCAGTGTTCAATGGATCGTGATGACACTTTGCATGGCGACAGGCACGTTGTATTAGAGGAAAAGTGATTAAAATCCATTTCCTTTCAGCGAGGGGAAGGCAAAGGGCGGAAAGCGAGGCAGGCAAGGGCGAGACACAGGGAGGCAGGGGCGGAGCAGAGTGAGGCAGGTGAAGCAGAGCAGGTGAGGGAAGGAGACAGTGAGGGCGAGGCAAGGCGTGGCGGAGGAGAAAGGGAGAATGAAGCAAAGGACACAGGGGATAAAGTAGAATGACCCGAGAGAGTTCAGGCTAAGACGATTAAAAGGACATAAGGTGAAGGAGATAGAATGAGAAGGTTACACTGAGGCTCAACCATGGAGGGAGATATTCAGGGCGAACTGCACCAATGATAGAGCAAAGTTAACACGGGCAGCAGGAGCAAGGTGAGGGAGGAGTAATAGGAATGTGAGGCAGGTAGCGAGACCAAAATAGCCGGTCATTACAAGGCGCATCTTAACTTAGGATCTCTGAATTCTGCCTCCCTCCTTCCAACTGCTGCCCTCATTCCTCTTAACTAACTGCTTCACTCTCCTCCATTTCCCTCTGCCTCTCTCCCGCCTCATAACACTTCCACCTCTTTCCATTCTTTTTTAACCTCACTCCCTCTTTCTCTTTCTCTCTCTATTTCTTGCAGATTTATTTTCTTCTCTCCTCGAAACCTACCCCCTTTTTCATCTTCACCCATTATATCTGCTTCACTACTCCAATTCTCCCTAATACTTCCTAACTTTTCTATTTGTAACTCTAAACCAAAATTGCAAAAAAACTAATCACAAATAACCCTGTAATGACTAAAAAAAATCTCCTATTTATCCTAACCCATCCTCCTCCTCCTCCTCCTCCTCCTACTCCTACTCTTGTTCCTGCTTCTTAACCCCTTTCACCTTTTCATTTCCCTCTCGTCTCCTTACTCCTGCTTTCAAACTTTACCACCTCTCTCCCTCTCTCATTCCCTGCCAACCTCTCTACCGCCTCTCCTTGATCCCTTGGTTGCGCGTGGTGTTTTAGGTTAAGATTTCATTACGACTTTTGAACGCTCCGCTGGTATGTGTGAGAGAAGAAGGTTCAATGGGGAAGATAAGAGGGAAAGGAGCGAAGAGGTGAAGAGCTAAAGTGAGAAGAATAGTTAAGGAGAACGAGGAGAGAGAAACGAGTGGAAAAAGAAGAAAGGTAAGGAGAAAAAATATTGAAGGAAGAGAATAGATGACGGGATGAAATGGGAGATTGGAAAGAGAAGGAAAGCTACAGAGGCATGGAGGAACTGGGAGAACTGGAGAGAGGAGGACTCTGGAAAAAAGACAAATATGGAGAGAAGGAAACCTGGAAAGAAAGAGAATAGAAACTGAAAGGAAGGAAACTAGAGATAAGAAGGATTAGAAAGAAAAGAAAACATGGAGGGAGGAAAGAGAGAGGAAGAGAGAGAGAGAGAGAGAGAGAGAGAGAGAGAGAGAGAGAGAGAGAGAGAGAGAGAGAGAGAGAGAGAGAGAGAGAGAATGTGTATAGGAAGAAAAAATGGTGAAATATGACAAAAAATAGACACGATTAAAGGCCTTGGCACACTTTCGGCGTTGGTCTAAATGATGGCGGAGGAAAGGAAAGAGAGACACAAAAAACGGAGGAGAGAAAAACGAAAACAAACCAATAATATATTTCCGTTCCAGTGGCGCCAACAGGTGGAGCAGCGGCGGGCGATGATGGCAGGAAAGGCGCCTGGAGGAAAACATAATTCACAGCCTTCTTTTTACTTTTACCTTACGTGGATACAAGTGTGAATATTTTGGCGGGTGTGTGGTATGTGGGCCCGCGAGTCAGAGGAAGCAGGTCTATTTCCAACGTCACACTCATCCCTCTCGCCTGACAATATCATTAGCTACCACTTTACGAGGCAAGGAAAAACAAAGTGCCCAGCGGCTGGTGTGTCTGCGGATGCTCCTCTTCGTCCCAAAAAATAAAGGCAGAAATCTGACATTGCACACTTTCCCGAAAAAGAAATAGTAAATGAGGAGGAGATGGATTCATCAGGGTGGAAGGCGAGATGACATTACTGCTGATGATGAAATGATATGCAATTTAGAGTTCCATCTTGCTAACAATACAGCAGAATTTCCTCCTCTGTCCAAGCAAATAATTGATTTTCTTCGGGTCTCATGTTTTTTTTTTTTCAGAATCTGGAAATTGAATTAAAAAATCAATTTACCCAACAAAGTATATGAAAGGAAAATGACTGGAACTTATGACACTTTGTATTGGCAATGAGAGAGGAAAACAATCCTTTGTTTAAATGTTGTATAAACCTTAATACTCCTAAATGGGCTGAAAGTAACGCACCATTCACCTGGAAATTTCAATATTCTTTTCTGACACAATTTGTGAAACCAAAGTAACAGAAAGAATAAAGAACAGGAAAAGTCCCTCATATACGAACCGGCATCTCGGAAGTGGGGGGGGTTTTCAGTTACATGTTCTGATGCCCTTGGCCAATTTTCTTCCTACAAAAATAAGAACAAAAAAAATAGGGTGAGTGTGATGTCTTAACTCATTCACTGCGATACAACACAATTAACAACATCAAAAACAATGCATGAGATCTTTATTAGCATCTGCGAGAAAGAAAGTAATAAAAAGAATATTTTATACAATTTCTACCAAGTTTAAAGATTTAGAGAACTAAAGTAAAGATGTCTTAGTGATCATTTATCAAGGAGAGATAAAACAAATAACAGGGAGAGGGTCAAACACCCGTTTTCCTTGGCTGGTGGAAAAACGTAGCTATTCCTGTACTTGGGAGAAAGACACAGTGAGAAACAAGACAAGAGACAACGAAATAGTGGCTGCTGAAAGGAAGCTGGTGGAATATCATAGCAGTCATGGGAATAGCAGGGATCAGTGTGACCGTGTAATGGAATGAAAAAAAAAAAAGTGTGCTACAGGAAAGCGTACATGTATACCTAGTCCTGATGTGGACGAGAAAGTTTTTATTTCACACAAAGGGAAGAGTGTGTGTAAAGTCAGTTTTGCTCTTACTCGACAATTCAAAAAGGCCGTAAGAATGATTAGGCAAGTTCTCAATAGTGTTTCTCGTGTTCATAGTGTAGAAATCTTATTAATGTTTTACTAGAATCGTACAGTCATCTTTAACCCCTTCAGCACTTTTACATTCATTTTCCTTATCATTTGTCGATTTTACACAGCTTCAGAAACTCATTTAGGAATTAAAACAGCACAGGCTCTGGCCATTAACCTTCAAAACCTCAATAGACCCTCTCTAATGTAAATAAAACCATCTAATCATACCCCAAAAGCTCACAGTAAAAATATGTCCCAGCACTGAAAGGGCCAAATATCATGTAACGAGGTGAAAACGTGAAAGATAATGTAGAACTCTCTGGAGATGAGCACGTGGACGAAATGAAAGGACAGAAATACAATAACAGACAGCGGGGAGGAGTGCGCGGCGTAGGATGAGATGGGAAAGATTAAGACATAACATGGAGTGGGAAGATGAGAGGCATAGAGCGAAATGAGATGACGCTGATTTACATATAGTGAGGCGGTGGTGAGGCGTGTTGGGTGGAATGAGAAGGTAAAGGGATGCTGGGGAGTGAGGTGAGACGCTGTACAAGAGAGAGAGAGAGAGAGAGAGAGGTTGGAGGTGTGTCAGTGTGTCAGAATGAAGGACTAAAGTAGTGACCGTAAAATAAGGAACGTGTGGGAGAGGATTTTAGTGCTTCATTACCGTGATGGACACAAATGGAGGGTTAAGTTGACGGTGGAAGTGTACAGCATGAGAGAGAGAGAGAGAGAGAGAGAGAGAGAGAGAGAGAGAGAGAGAGAGAGAGAGAGAGAGAGAGAGAGAGAGAGAGAGAGAGAGAGAGAGAGAGAGAGAGAGACATACAGACAGACAGACAGACAGTCACACACACAGACACACAGACAGACAGATAGACAAATCTATTAGTGGAAGAGGCAAGCTAGGAATAGAGTTGAGAGGCGAATAATATGTGATATGTGGTGGAGGAGGAGGAGGAGGAAGTGGAGGAGGAGGAAAAGAAGAAGGAGGCAGACAAGGAGGAGGAGAAGAATAAGGCAGAGGAGGAGGAATGTGATAAGTGCAATAGGAATGTATCGTGGATAAGAAGTGAATGTAAGATGCTGGTGAGAAGATTGACGTGGAAAACTTGGGCACTTTACAGACAGTGTGCAACGGGAGGTACTCAAGGTTACCAATGAGAAGCAAATTAATAGAGGGAAATGGTGTGTGTGGGGGGGGGGGGGATGATGAAGCACGATGGAACTGTGTGGACGAGAGGAGATGGGTTAGGTTTAGAGGTAAATGAAGAGTCTTGATGTAATAAATTAATTGAACTTTACGTAACCATCGAGGGCAGTTGATATACTAGAAGAGACGCACGCTGCCTCTTAACCTACACTAAACTGCACAACTGCCAACACGGGTACATATTTTCTTTAGCAAACGCCGATGATCATATTGATACATTTATATAAGAACTAATTAATATTTCATTGATATTGTTTCCACATTTGCTAAAATAGGCTTATGGTAAAGATATTTGACGAAACTACTAAAAACATCAGAAACAGAAACAGAATTAAGATTGGCAAGGGCATTGTGAGTGCACCAGTCAGCTGCCAGAGCGGGGAGGTGGCAGGAGTGTGGCTTTTAGGTCAACGTAGACTGCTGCCACTTATTGCATTTTACCTGGCTGAACTACATAACGCCTGAGCTACATGAGTGTGTTTCCGTCTCCATACCTACTTGAATTTATCTGTACTTTTCATCGTGTGTGAGGGTAAGGGTAGTGAGTGAACAGGTGTTGGCAGGTGAGTGGGAATAGTGGAATAGCAACGATCTTTAGTGAGACTGGGAAAGGTGAGGAAGAGCAGGAAATTATTATCTTACTGTAGCAAAGTGGTGGTGTGAGGGAAGAGGATGCAGGAAGAAGAAAAACTAAATAAATAAAAGATAAAAGGTGAATGTATGAAAGTGATGAAAAGATCAAAGTAAGAAAAAAAAGAGAAAATGGAGAAGGGAAGGGAGCACAAGCAGATGAGAATAGAAAAAGTTTAATGGAAAAGAGAAGAATTAAAAGAAAAAAAGAAGAAAAGAAAAATGGAAATGAACAAGAGGTGAAGAAAAGGTTCTCTTCTGTGTGTGTGTGTGTGTGTGTGTGTGTGTGTGTGTGTGTGTGTGTGTGTGTGTGTGTGTGTGTTCACCAAGGCCTGATCACGAGTTGACCCGCTGCCACCAGCCGTGACCCTCTCAGTGCAAGCTCAGAGGTCATTATTACTGGTCTTCAATAAGGCTGTGACCCAACACACTCCCCATCCCCCTGGTCAGTGGAGACAGTAACTGCCTCGCTTGTCGGCGGAAAAATCCCAGAAGTGACCAACCGCTAGTGGGATTCGAACCCATGCCAACAACGGTAGCCAACACAGACTCGACCCCTTTATCACTGAGCCTCGAGGCAGTGTGTGTGTGTGTGTGTGTGTGTGTGTGTGTGTGTGTGTGTGTGTGTGTGTGTGTGTCATGAGCTCTGATACGTGTGCAAGGTGAGCGGCGCGACAAGCGTGAGTGATGAACAAAGAGAAGAAAACGGAAAGAAAAGAAAAGGAAAACAAAATTGTGACAGGAAGATGAGAAAGAAGATGACAACAATAGAATATGAAAAGGAAATTAAATCTTACGGGGAAATTTTCCAGCTCGTGAGATTCTGTATCGTGAGGGCAGAGGAGGAGGAGGAGGAGGAGGAGGAGGACACGAGAGGCATCAAGGAGGAAGAAGGCCAGCGAGTCGTGATAAGACAGAATTGAGTCATCATCAACAGTCTTTTGTCTCGAGTCTCAGCGTCCTCATCCATAACCTCTCCATCGTCCCTTTTCTACGAACTCCACCTCTTCATTCTTCTATATTGCACTATACGTCAGAAAAAAATTAACTCTTCTTCCTCCCATAAAGCCTCCTTGTCCAATACTCCACACTACTCGTAGCTCACAAAGTTAACCGTTCCGCCATCTCTTCCTAGTTCCCTTCTTCAGACTTCCTCCACGCTGCACCTTATCTTAAAACTCTAACCCTTGCTCCGTATTCGCGTCACCCTCCTCCCTTTGCTCATCTTCAATATACGCTTCTCTATTCAAGGTGTAAAGATGCTCCCCCTCTATTTTTTTTTCTTCCCTTTCCCTTGTACCTCTTCCCTCTACACCCAACACGCAGTACCTTTCTCGACATCTGCACTATCATTACAATCAACACGCACGTCTCATCATAACGTAAAGATGTCCTTCCCTTCCATCTTTATCCTTCTCTCAACATCCAACACATAAAAAGGGATGATTATTAGTGACACGTCGGTTCATAAATACAAGGTTACCGGAAATGACACAAATTACAAGCAACAGCACATCTTTAGGCGATAGGTTACAGTTAAACACAGTAACATAAGAGGAGAGGTATAAGAGAACACTAATGAGATATGTTTAACCTAGTATAAGAACTATAAGAAAATATGGATAAGAAACTAAATGGTGAGCTATTTTGAGAGCACAGAAAAAAGTATTCATTTTAAGATCTAAAAAATACTAACATATAAATACACACACAGTTTTGCATTTTTCATCACTTTTTATCGTCACATTTTCTCAATACTAACATGAAAAATACCCTAACAAATAAATATCTTTCCTCCCACCAGTCCCTCTTCTCTATAATCTACAACACACATAGTTCCAAATTTCACCTCTTTTTACCGACACATAGTACATCAAAAGACCCCCAACAAGCACATATATATTTTCCCTCCCATCAGTCCCTCTTCCCGTGATGTACAACTGTCCTTACTACCACCATCATCACTGCATCAAGTCAGTCCCTTTCCGGAGCAGACAGTGTATGTGTAATCATCATAAAGAGCGGGTGGGTGTCCTTTCAGCTGAGTGCCGCACGAACCAAGACAAGAAGGAGAGTTGTCTTTCACCATCTCAACACACACACGACAATGACAATAATTGGCACTTTACTGCGCCATTTATTTATTTTTATATTACCTACTTATCCTTAACTGCTCCCCTCTCGCCCCGTTATGAAATCTGTTATGAAATGTTGCTCAGTCAGGCATATTTACTCTCTCTCTCTCTCTCTCTCTCTCTCTCTCTCTCTCTCTCTCTCTCTCTCTCTCTCTCTCTCTCTCTCTCTCTCTCTCTCTGTAAATCAAACTTAATATATGGTCTATGTATACTTTGGTTAATTCTATACAATGTTTACTCTCTCTCTCTCTCTCTCTCTCTCTCTCTCTCTCTCTCTCTCTCTCTCTCTCTCTCTCTCTCTCTCTCCTATACACCA
>CM035192.1:7915510-7923717 GCA_020233015.1 Callinectes sapidus
ATTATTAACGGGAACAATGCCTTAAAAATCCAGCTAATCATTTTTTTTATTTTTCAAAGCGCCATGGTGGGAGAGTAAAGCCGATAAGCTGTACTAACAAGGCTCAGAAGGCAACACATCTCTCAAAAAATAAAAGTATTATCAACACCAACGCACATCACCAACAGCGAGAACATCGAGAGAAAATTTGAACCACTACGAGACGAGACAAAGACTGAATTCATTTTCCGGACGAATTTCTCTCCTGAAAAATAATCCACTTGATATAGGAGTGGCTTACCTTTCTCTCCAGCAGCGAGGGCCTTAATTCTCCACACTCAAGTTCCACACGTACCTGCCGAGGAAAGCAGTAAATCAAACAATTACACCGTAAATCTTGTCAAAGCTCTATTAACGTTATAAGGTCAATGAATTGCACATATTAATAGGATAAGTGGAGTACTGAACTCTTTCTCACGACAACATGATCATGGCCGTGATCTCCTAGCACGCGATTAAAGATTAGTGTTTACGGTCCGTTAAAAGTGTATATTTAGACCAGAGTGGCTTTCACAACGATCACAAAATGCGGGGTTCCTTCTAATGACTGGCGCTTAAACCCTTGAGGCCCATGGTAAAAAATTGAGCTTCCTGCCAATAAAAGGAACGACAAAATCCAGACAAAAATCCGGACATTTAAGGCGTGAACAAGAGATCAAAGGACACGATGATCGATTCCGCTTGAGTGAGTGTGTGACTTTAATCCGACCTCCGGCACACACCACTCCTGACCTTCCCGCCCACCAATGCCCACTGAAACTTAAATTAGTGAGTGCTCTATTCTTACAGGCCAGAGAATGCCGAGATGCTCAACTTCTTGGGATCACTTTAATTAAACGACCAACTTTGCTGTTCCGTAACTCTTGATCGATCATTTTTAGGCCGCCGACTTTGCAGAAAATCAAACTCCCCGCACCTTGGGTAGGGCGATAAATTTTTTACCTTCGACAAGATAAATTTCCTCGCGCCATTGCCAGTAAAACACTCCCACGCCTGATATCATCGCCTGAGATATATTTTCTGTTCTCTCACCATTCCATTTTATTTTCCGTCAGCTTCGTCTTGGCCTCACGATTCCCTTTTTATCACAAGCAGCAGCAGGGAGAGGGTTAAAAAGTATGAGTTTTGGCGGAGGAGACGTGAAGTGCCCCCTTGAGGAAGAGAGGGAGAGGAAGAAGCAGGAGAAGGAGGAGGAAGGTAAAAAGGTGTTGGTGTTGAGAACGATACCTGCATTCCTTTCTTTTCAGTTTCGTTCAATCTTCCTTACCTTTCCCTCCGATACTGCTCACCCATTTGTTAGCATTACAATGAATATCATAATAAAAGTCTTACCGGCACGCTGAGGTTAGAGCAGACATGATATCTCGTACTGCTTCGTTTTTCTCTCTTTATTCCCGCTCTTTTCTCGCTGATCTCCCTCTGCGATTTGTATTTCATCTTTTTTTCCCTGATTGTATCTTAACGCACCTTGGTTGAAATTCTATTAAAGCTGACCATATTTACACACACACACACACACACACACACACACACACACACACGATGAATAGTGTAGTGGTCAGCACACTCAGCTGAATCGAGAAGGCCCAATTTCAAGTCCCATGGCGAGGCTGGGCAAATGCGTGTAAGCCCTGTTCACCTAACACCAAGTAGGTACGGGATGTCAAGCGAAGGGTTGTGTCCTCGATGTCCCTCAGTGTGGTTTACGAGGGGCTTTAAATCCGTATTCAGAAACGCCTTGCTCCGTCACCTCGATTATTTTCCAAGGCCATAGAAATTACTACCAGGATTTTCAAGGATTTTTTTTTTTTTTTGTTAGTTAATAATGTAGTAATATTGTCAATCTGCCTCTTTAACCATAAAAGCACCTGAAAAACTCGTGCAAGTCTTTTTTAATTATTGGAGGTAGAGCACACATCTGTTTAAGAATAGGAGCCTTAGTCCAACGTTATAAGCTATGTATATATTTAATTGGCTAACCAGCAAACGACCGAAAGAGAATACACACACAACGCACCCACACTCACACCCACCCACCTAAACACACACACACACACACACACACACACACACACACACACACACACACACACACACACACACACACACAAACACACACACACACACACACACACACACACACATACACACACACACATATGGAGGACACGTTTCCCGTCACGAAAAAAAATCTGAAAATTCGTACCTTTCGAATGCTATTTCCAACACGCCCGCCGCTTAACATTTTGATCACTTATTCACCCTGCCCCCGCGAAGGTCCGTTCAGAATAATCACCAACCACACACGAATTGCCACTCCGCGCTACCAGATCCATATTCATGCACAGTGTGGCCAGCGGTGACGTAGTGTGACGGAGGGGAGGAGGACGAGAGCCTGACGGACTAATCGACAGCCTTGCCATTACCCACCAACATCTGGGAGTCGGAAGAGGTTGGAGTGTTCAGGCAGCACAGCAAATTACAGGCTGGAGACGATAGACTGAGGGGACGAAGGAAGGAAGGAACAGAAGAGGGGGGGAGGAAGGAAGAGAGAATAAGACTGACAGACAGGGCGTTTAGGGAGGCCAAGAAGGATGATAAGATGGCGAGGATTGGAAAGACAGAAGGTGAAAAGAAAGGGTGATTGTTGAAGGAAGTACCTACGGAAGTAAGGAAGAAGGAACAAACTTCTGGAGCTCCCTACGATGATTTTATACATTTAATTTCTACTAATTGAACTCTATAAAGAGGGAGGTTTCATGATAGTAACCCAACAATTTCGAATGACACTTTAGACGTTTATTTATTTTTTCCATTTATTTTTTTACTTTTTTTTGTCTCACCTACTTCACTTCTATAACAAGAAAAAGAAAGAGGACAGAGGCCAAAGTAGATGGATAAATACTCAGAGAGAGAGAGATAGAGAAGTAAGAAAAAAAATGCAGGAAAGCAAAATATAAATCACGTGTATTAGGAATGAATGAAATAAGAAAAGAATAAGAATAGAAGACAAAGGACTTGATAGATAGGAAGGGCATTAAGGAAGGCGGATAGGATGGGTGACTGGTTAATGGATCAGATGGACAGGCTGACAGGATTCCTCGCCGTCCTTACCCACACGTCTTAATCCATCACACAAGGACGCTCGTTGTCTCCTCTACTGGAAATTCACTCTGTCTTGATTTCCTCATCCTCCTCATTCCCCCGCTACACCTTCCCTATATCCTCATTGCCTCCTTTCCTCCTCCTTCATCCTCCTCTTCCTTCCTTCCTTCCTTCCTTCCTTCCTTCCTTCCTCCTCCTCCTCCTCTTCCTCCTCCTCCTACTACTCCTCCTCATCCATGTCTCTGAGCCTTCATCCTGAGTTTCATCCTCTCCTTCAATCTCCACAATAAGTCCCCTCCTCCTCCTCTTCCTCCTCCTCCTCCTCCTCCTCCTCCTCCTCCTCCTCCTCCTCCTCCTCCTCTTTCTCCTCCTCCTCCTCCTCCTTCTCCTCCTCCTCCTCCTGGTCCTCCTCCTCCTCCTCCTGGTCCTCCTCGTCCTCTTCCTTCTCCTCCTCCTTCTCCTCCTCCTCCATCATCTAATCTTCCAAAGATCTTTATCATCTTAACTCCTTTCTTTTTTCCATTTGAACGACCTTCTTTAATCTCTCTCTCTCTCTCTCTCTCTCTCTCTCTCTCTCTCTCTCTCTCTCTCTCTCTCTCTCTCTCTCTCTCTCTCTCTCATTGCCACAAGACCAGTAACAAAAAAACGCATTATAAAATCAATGGACGTGTTGAATAAATACTCGAATACGAGAACACGTTATCACTATTATAGTCATAAAAACGATTTTCCGAAAAAATTCTGTCTCCACTTTTTATGTCATTGATGAAAAACCTTATAATGAATGAATAGAAAATAAGGAAATAAATAAAAGAAGGAAATAAGAAATGATAATACTAATTTTGTTGGGACAATATAGAATATCTTCATAATAAACGTTCCTATTACATAATACATTATTATTTATTCATCCATATTTGTTGGTCCGTCTGACTGATTGAATTTTCTCGGAAATTTCCAATTCTAATTCAAATGACATTTATAGGATTTAGAGACACATCCTGTTGGGAAAACGTATTCTGGTATTTTCTCGGCATTTTCGTTCAGTAAGTCTACGGTCCGCTTATGCCATATTTCACTTAGTCTACGCACTTGAGGTTGTGTGTGTGTGTGTGTGTGTGTGTGTGTGTGTGTGTGTGTGTGTGTGTGTGTGTGTGTGTGTGTGTGTGTGTGTGTGTGTGTGTGTGTCTGTGTGTGTTTGTAGATGGATGCATGCGTTCGTGCGTGCGACCATAGGTGAGTGTGCGTGGGTGTGTGCTCGTGCGCGCACAGCAGGTAAACAGGTGACGAAGGAGAAGCAAGCCTTCCTCTTTTATACCTGTTTGTGTGCAGGAAGTCCTTAACTGTGTGGAAGAGGGCTTAAATCCTCCTTAACGCTGATAAATTTGTTTACATAAGAGAGAAATGAGCATTAGTCCTGCACCTCATTCTGTTCAGGGATGAGAATTATTCCCGCTGAGGTGAATGCTGCTGCGCTTCTGCGGGCCACGCTACGGACGCACCAAATTATGATGAAATAGCTCCAAAGTGTGGCAGTAGTGGGCTTAATGGCTGGCCGCATGAATGATGCAGTGCACACATCGGATTAAACACGTTTCCCACACACGGCAGCGCTGCTTTGCGATAACAAACCGTGGCTGGCGGCTGACCCTTTCCTGATGCACGATGGCGAGGAAGCAGCAAGATGACTGACACCACAAGAAGCTCAGCCCGTAACAAGGCTCTGCGTCACAACTAATCAGCAAAGAGTGGAGCTTCTCCTTTTATTTACAAATCATACTAACAACACTCCGGTACAACTCAACTGAGAATGGGCGAAAATAATTGAATGAATGAACGAGTTACTCTTATAAAGAATTTGAGCCACAATACTGAAATCATATCCTAAAAACATCACACGTATAAAAAAAATGGGTAGAAATTTAATAAAAAAAAAAAGAATAATAGAGAAAACGCAAACTAAATTCAATGAACAGCACTCATATAGTAAAAAAAAAATAACAACATAAAAAGAGTACAAAAATACCCAAAACTCCCAAAGCTTGCCATATTACTACTGGTGGGGCTTTGTGCCGCACCACCTGGTTAGCACAGCGCTCTGCCTTCTGCCAGTCTCACCAAGCGTAATTCGTAAATTCCTCAGCAGTCTGCGAGAAGCCTCACGCTCCACCTCCATTAGAGGACACGAGAGGCAGACAGGGGCGAGTGTAATCATTAGTTACTGTCACTCTAGAGGAAACACTAAAGTAACGAGCTGATTACGCTAAATAGAGAAGGTTGCACCACGCAGATTAGAAATGTTGTAAGATGGTGGAGGAAAATTATAATGATGATGATGATGATGGTGGTGGTAGTAGTGAAGATAATGACGATGATGATGATGATGATGATGATGATGATGATGATGATGATGATGATGATGATGATGACGATGAGGATGACAGTGACGATGATGGTGATAATGAGGGCAGATATCTCGTACAATATCTCCATCTTTCCTCCGTTACGTCTCCCTCATCATCATCATCACCATCATCACTGCCATCACCACCACCACCACCACCATCACTATCATCCCCATTTTCACTATCGCCAAACAAATCCTTTCAAATCTGCACAGAGGCAAGTCTCAGCGTCCCGTTCGGGCCGCCAGATATTTTGGCATTTTTTCCTCTTTTCCAACCCTCTGGCCACGCACGCTCCCTTTACATAAACAAACAGCTGCAGATAAAAACTCACGGCCAGATACACAGCCGCTAGAATTTACGTGAAGGGCTCCGCATCTCCCCTTGAGCGGTGGGTGTTTTCCCCTTCCCTGGGGCACTCTACTTTCCCTTTGCCTCTCCTGGTCTCACATGGCGCTCTCACTCCCATTCAGCTTTCTCCATTTCTTTAACGCTGCTGAACACTCACGAAATGCTACGGTCTCACCTATGTCCCCACCCCCCCTTGCGTGTCTCATGATGCTGTGATACTGTGTCTTTTGTCCATCAATCATTGGAAACTTTAAAGGAAAATAACTATCTAGAAAATGTAAAAATATATCTATTTATCGCCACTTCAAAGGTCGGTAGAGAATATAATACGAATGAATATTGTTAAACCTTCAATAGCGGTGTCGTAATATTGAAGTGCTTTCGGTGATGTAATACCGCCTTGAATTTTACTCGTACACATAATTACTTATGAAAAGAAGATTTATTTTTGAAACATTGGTTAATAAAACAAAATAATATAGTGTTATACTTACGTAAGTATTTTTAGTTATGCAAGTCACCTTAGTTTTCCTCCAATTCACCACCAATCAAATCATATAATTCTTCTTATAACTTCGACACGTTTATTCAACGAAACGTTTATTAACACATCTATAGTATTCTCGAAAATACAAAGCTACATTAAAGTTTACTGCAATTCATTATTAATCAAGTCGAAACTCTGGTAAAACAACATTTATGATTAGACAATTTCTGTTGCATACTAAATCAGTTTCGACTAAGTGAAACAGTAATGAGTTTAAATAATCTTTAATCAACTAATAGTCAGAAAATTACAATTCAAAAAAGATTTTCTTATATATTACAATATTGTAACCCTGAAATACTTCCAGCAATGCCAGACTGTACTATAATTTAATTTCGTTTATCATTAACCATATGAAGAAAAAATGAAGCAGGGCCATGCAATACCATACGGACACCGGAATTACTCTTACTTTTGTTCGGTAAATTGACAGTCCCAAGCGCCCTCGTTCCGCGCTTTTGTTACCCAGGACGAGGACTGAGCGGGTCTCTAGGAAATATATATTACCACGGATTAGCCTTTTTTGTTTTTTAATCAAGACTATAATTCACTCACTTTTCAACTTAATCGCGCCAATCTTGGACTTGAATGCATCAGAACCACGTCTTATCGTCTCCAAATAGCCGCACTCCTTTTCTAATCGCTGCATGAATGAAATTAAGGCCTAACTTATTGTAACACTTTAACCTGTAACTTACCTGAGGGACATAATCAACGAGGAGGACCAAGTAATTACACTCGAGTCGTCCGTCCCACGTTAATTGGCTCCTGCAGGAAAATACGACTAAGCCAGAGTGACCCGACATGGCCGAGCAGCGCCACTAACGACCACCACCACCACCACTGCCCAGCAAGACCGCAGCCACGACCGTTCTTACCCACTCCTGCCTCTCGCGTGAATCCACCACTCTCTCTACTCGCTCCCTCGTCCACTGCTGACTCACACCAACATCCAACACAATAAAACTTGCAAACGCTACACCAGAACTCCGATAAGTGAAAAAAATTCTTATCATAATGAAAATATGTCAAGAAAAAAGACGAAAACTATGAGGAAAGGAAAGGAAAGGAAAGGAATAATGAAAAAAGAACTACACTGGAAATAAACAATGCCAGAAAACCAGTAAAAAAGAAATCCTTGAAGAAAAGAAAGACGGAATACCGGAGCATTTCATCAATTCGTAACTGAAGCAAGAAGAATAATGAAAAATCTGGAAAACTGCAAAAAATACATAAAACAAATAACATAGCCGAAAAGAGGAAAAATATGGAAAAAATGGAATGACAAAACACTGCAACACTTCAAGAAATAAATATTCCAACACAGCCTGCAATTAAGACGAACTGAAACACGCATATCCTGAAGCACAAAAACAATTAAGAACTGAGACACTAATATACTGGAAAACTGAAGGGACTAAAGAAGAAAGCAGAAAAATAAAACAGAAATCACTGAACCGAAGAAAGGCAGGATATCTGAACGAAAAGAAAAAGGAGCACACATTATTAATTCGTAAAAATGTGTGCGTGCAATATTTGTGTAGACGCCGTGGTAGTTTGCCAAGATAAAGCTGCATTTTGTATTCTTTTAATCATTCTTTCTGCGTGTCAGGTAAAATGTATTCTTTTGTGTTGTGAATTTTCTCATGTCCTTTTAAATACTTTAATTCTATCTGACTTTTTGTATATATTTGGATGTGCGTGGATATGTAATCTCTCTCTCTCTCTCTCTCTCTCTCTCTCTCTCTCTCTCTCTCTCT
>CM035192.1:8044033-8060595 GCA_020233015.1 Callinectes sapidus
TCCTTTACTCTCCTCTCTCTCTCTCTCTCTCTCTCTCTCTCTCTCTCTCTCTCTCTCTCTCTCTCTCTCTCTCTCTCTCTCTATGGGGACAGTGTAACCCTTCAAACAGTGTCATATGGCACTGTAACCCTTCAAACAGTGTCATATGGCACTGTAATCCTTCAAACAGTTTCATATGGCACTGTAACTCTTCAAATTCCTTTCCCATCTCACAACAGTGTCATATGGCAGGCAATCTATCTATTCATTTCTTTACTTTGGGAGATATGGAGGAAAATGTTACCTCCATCTCCTCCAATTTGGTCTGTCTCATGTGTAAAAAGTTGTAACAGTTTTTCCTTTAATGAACAAATGTGTAAGTTTGGGGAATGTTGCATATAGGAGTAGATAGAAAAAGAAATTAGCTTTTCAACTATATCTCACATTATCTATTTCTTTCTTTACTTTGAGAGATATGAAGGAAAATGTTACCTCCATCTCCTCCAATTTGAGCTGTCTGATGTGTAAAAAGTTGTAGCATTTTTTGCATTTATGAACAAATATGTAAGATTGGAGAAATATTGCCTATATAAATAAATAGAAGATAAAATGGGCTATGTAACCTTATCTCACATTATCTATTTTTTTCTTTACTTTGAGAGATACGGAGCAAAATGGTACATCCACCTTCTCCAACTTGAGGTGTCAGATATGTAAAAAGTTGTAACAATTTTTCCGTTTATGAACAAATGTGTGAGTTTGAAGAAATGTTGCATATAGGAAAAGGTAGAAGAAAAAATGGGCTACTAAATCTAATCTCATATTAACTATTCCTTTTTTTTACTTTGAGAGATACGGAGCAAAAATGTGTGTGTATGTGTGTGTGTGTGTGTGAGAGAGAGAGAGAGAGGGGTAGGTTAAGTTAGTGCCATGGTTGGGTTTGTGTTGATGGCCACTTCTTCTATTGCAGGTTGGCGTGCAGCAGCAGCAGCAGCAGCAGCAGCAGCAGCAGCAGCAGCAGCAGCAGCAGCAGCAGCAGCAGCAGCACCAGCAGCAACAGCGGCAGGAGGTCTCTTGGAAAAAAAAATATATGGTTTTGGTGTCAAATTTCAGGGAAGTTTTTAAAGATATTTCTCAACGTCGATATTTTGGAAGCCGTTACCGAGAGTTTAACACACACACACACACACACACACACACACACACACACACACACACACACACACACACACACACACACACACACATGTATTCTTTCCTCCAAAGAGTAGAGAAAGGTGTATGGAAAAATCTGGGTTTTGGGTGTTCGACTATCTTACAAAACGACTATTTTGACTAGATAGGATAGTCAGAATTAAAGAAAAGTGGAAGAAAGATAGAGAAAACTTTGTGGGTGGAGGAAAGTGGAGGGCACTTGTGGAGGGAGATATGGAGGACAAAAGAGAGAAAGGTGGAAGGAAAAATTAGGTTAGGTTTTTGTGTTAGACTATCTTATAAAAGTACTATTTTGAGTATGATAGAATTGTGGTAGAATAGTCAAAAGTAAAGAGTAGATGGAGTAAGGTTCGTGCGAGTGGAGAAAAATTGTGGAGGGAGATAAGGAGGAACAAAGAAAGGGAGGTGGAGGGAAAAGTTTTGTTATCAGAGTATCTTACAAAACGAATATTATGAGTATGATAAAATTGTGGTAGAATAGTCAAAATTAGAGAGAACGTGGAAGGAAAATGGAAGAAACTCTACGTGGAGGGAGAAAGGTGGAGTAAACTTGTGGAGGGAGATATGAAGGAAAGAAAAGAGAAAGGATGAGGGAAAAATTTGGTGTTTTGGTGTCTGACCGTCATATAAAATGACTATTTTGATTATTCTAGCATTGTGGTAGGATAGTTAAAAGTGGAGGGAATGTGGAGGATAATGTGGGTAACTTGTGGAGAGAGATATGGAAAGAAGAAAGGAAGGTAGAGAGAAATATTTTAAAAAGTCAGGATATTTATGGGCTGAGGTTTTAAAAGTATTAATCTGACTATGATAGGCAAATGTTAGGATAGTCAAAAGTTGAGGGGAGGTGGAGGAAAATTGGAGAAAGATTCATGTGAGTGGAGAAGTGTGGAGGTAACTTGTGAAAGGATATAAAGAGGAAAGAAGACGAAAAAATTAGAAAAAAATACAGGAATATCAAACAAAATACCACCACCACCACCACCATCACCACCACCACCACCACCACCACCACTACTACTACTACTACTACTACTACTACTACTACTACTACTACTAATAATAATAATAATAATAATAATAATAATAATAATAATAATAATAATACGACGACGACGACGACTACGACTACTACTATTACTACTACTACTACGACTACTGCTACTACTACTACTACTACTACTACTACTACTACTACTACTACTACTACTACTACTACTACTACTACTACTACTGCTACTACAACCACCGTTGTTATTTCTAAGGAATCTATTTTTAGCTACATTTTGAAGTAGATGGGAAAAAATATGTATCAGTTGTTTTATTACTAATGTACCCCTCTTGTTGCAATAAATAATTAACAATATCAATAAATAATATTTTCAATATATAATGCCTTTTGAAATGAGAGAGAGAGAGAGAGAGAGAGAGAGAGAGAGAGAGAGAGAGAGAGAGAGAGAGAGAGAGAGAGAGAGAGAGAGAGAGAGAGAGAGAGAGAGAGAGAGAGAGAGAGAGAGAGAGAAAGGAGGGGGGGGGGCACAAACAAGCAAAGGATGTACTTATTAATCGTTGAATGGTTTAATACAAGGTTACTGAACACCCAAGTTTATGATTTTCTGTTTGAAATCGTGTTGAAGGCGTTTATTGGCCTACGTATCTCAACAGCAACCCATAAGAGAGGGTGTTGTGTGTGGGAAGAGAGAGAGAGAGGGGGGGGAGGGCGACAAACTAGCGAAGGATATACTTATTGTTGGTTCAATAGTTCCAGGAAAGGCAACGGTACAACCAGATTTATGATTTGCTGTTTGAAATCTTGTTTAAGGCGTCTATTGGGTCAGAATTCTCAACAGCAACCCATAAGAGAGGGTGTTGTGTGTGGAAAGAGAGTAACAAGCGAAGGATGTACTTATTGGTAGTTCAATAGTTCCAGTAAAGGCAGCAGTACAGCCAGATGTTTTTAAGCGTCTATTGGGGCAGAATTCTCAACAGCAACCCATAAGAGAGGGTGTTGTGTGTGGGAACAGACAAACTAGCCAACAATCGAAACGTATTTGTTGATAATCAAATAGTCATCTGTTTCATACCAAGACTTATGATATGCTGTTTGAACAAGTATTTAAGGCGTCTATTATCCTAAATTTCTCAACAGCAACCCATCAGAGAGGGTGTTGGGTGTATGAAGAGACAAACTAGTGAAGGGTAGGTTGGTAGTTAGACAGTTCCAGGAAAGGCAATGCTACACCGAGACTTATGATATGCTGTTTGAAATCGTGTTTAAGGCGTTTTTTGGTCTAAAATTCTCAACAACAACCCATAAGAGAGGGTGTTGTGTGTGGGAAGAGAAACAAACGAGTGAAGGATGTAATTGTTGGTGGCTATTTAATGAGGTAGTTAATGGTAGTTTGCTGGTTAGGTTATTGAGTGAGTGAGTGAGTTAGTTAGTGAATTGTTAGTGTTTTATTGATGTGAAGACGTGTTTAGTAATAGTAGATCTATTCCAATCCAAGTGTTGAGGGCTGGTCAGGTGTCTCAGAGGCCGAGACACACTGGGTGGGAAAAGCAAGGAAAATAATATTACACACTTTATTGTTGTTGTTTATTGATTCATTTATTGATTAGACTTAATTAACCACATGTTTAATTCACCTCTCTCTCTCTCTCTCTCTCTCTCTCTCTCTCTCTCTCTCTCTCTCTCTCTCTCTCTCTCTCTCTCTCATTCCCTGTCTAACCACCGCAGTGGTCAGACGTCTTGCTCCTGCCCAGTCTCGTTTTCCTGCCGGCTTCGCTCTTCCTGGGTGTTTGCTGTTGGGTCCGGATTTTGCTGGGGCCTCGCCCTCCTCGATGGAGTATTCGGGGCCAGAGAGGTCTTCCTCCCTGGAGGATGACTTGGCCTTGTCCGAGGACGAGATTTCCCTTGTGACTGACCACTGGCCCGAACTGCCCAAGCGTGCTTCGCTGCCGTCACTCGCTCCTCCGCTTGGCAAACGACCCTTCACCTTGTCCTCTTCTATCAAGCGGCCTGCGGAAGACCCTGCTACCGAGGACTCTTTGCCACCAGCGGCCAAGACTGCTAAGGGTGCTCCTACTGTATGTGGTGAGTCTGCCTCTGATCTGCCTCCAGCTGGTGTTTCTTCCAGTTTGCCTTCGCGACCCTCGCCTGCCCTTCCCCCGTTTGCTCCTCGGGACGACTATGTTAAGCTCTCCTTTGAGGGCAATCCGTCTCCTGAAGTTAAGCTGCGGTGGCTGTCTGCCGTCTCCAAGGCCTTCCATCTTCCGCGGGATGCGGCCGAGGTCAAGATGGCGGCTCTCACATCCCGTTTCGTCTATGTTTCGAGACGGCGCTCGGACATCGTGGAGCGTGTTCGGTCGGGTGAGTTCCTGTCCCTGCCTCTCCTATCTCATGACTCCCCTGAGCGGCCCCGTAAGTACCCCCATTACCTGCTCACCCGCTATCCTGTTGATATTGATCACCGTCTTGCTGAGCAGTATCCAGGTGTGCACTCATCCCGCCGCTTCATCCAGAACGGTTCGCCCATCAACCGCATTGTCATTGTGTGGAGCCTCCCGGAGCAGCCCCCACCCACCATTGCCTTTGACTTCCTCCCCCTTCTGCCGCCGTGTGAGGTGCGTCGGCTCAATAATGACAAGCCTTGGTGTTTTAGATGCTGGGGTCTGGGCCACATCTCCAGATACTGCTCTGCCTCACCCAGGTGTGGCTGGTGTGCTGCTGCACATGAATCTAAGGAATGTCCCGACCGGCGTGTGTCGCCTCCAGCTGCTGCTACCTCCACCTCTGAACCTCTGCCTCCGCCGGACTCGTCGCGGTGGAAGTGCCTACGCTGTCTACAGCCGGGTGTCACCGTGTGGCACGGCTGTGGCCGGCGCCGCGCCCAGTCTCGTGACGCTGCTTCCGTCCAGCCGCCGCCTCCTCCCCGACCAGTTCCTGCCACTTCCTCGACTTCTCCATCGGACGCTGCCCTCCATAAGGCTGTTACTTCCCTCCAGGCTCGGTGCGCGGCGCTCGAGGACCGGTTCGCCTCCCTTGATGCCACGATTGAGGGACTTGTCACTGCTCACGCTGCTACTGCCTCTCGAGTCTCCTCTTTGGTGGAGGCCCAGCAGGCTGTCGTCGAGTCGGTGTCTACGCTTGCTGAGAGGATGGATGCTGTGGCCTCTCGCCTTGACAGGCTGTGTGGGTTGCTCCCCAGTCCTGGCAGGTCTTCCCCAGGATGGCCCTTCAATGCAGAGGAACCAAACAGGCAGGCAGGCAGGCAGGGAGGGAGGTAAGTACTAACTCCATCAATCACCACCTGACTTGTTTTCTACGCCTTTACTTTTTGTTGAGGATGAAACGTCGTCTTATGCCTCAGTCTGGGAAGGAAGCAGCTGACCACACACCCCATCCTTATGTGGCCCCAGCATCTAGCACGGTCCTTCAAGGTGTGCTGAGCTGAAGCCAAGTCTTCAAACTAGCACTGCTGCTGCTGTTGCATGTGTAATGTCACTGGGTGCTACATGCTACATGCTACATGCCACTGGGCTGGGTGAAGTTTTTAAAAAAGAATGTTGTTGATTTCTGTACAAATATTATGAGAGGCAAGTCTGGCATAGTTATCTTCAAGTTACGCAATCTCCGAGTTAAGATGGTTAGGATTTAAATGGTATTTAAAATTTTCCACGTTTCCTTTGCATTACCTTGATTATTGTGAAGGGATTCTTTACGGTAAAATTATTTTTTGCCAATCTTAGTAGACTAGTTCATTTATTTCTATAAATCTTATATTTTTCCTTGTATGACAGTGGCTACTTGACCGCAAGTCTTTCCAGCCTTTTTTTTTTTTTTTTTTTTTCTTAATACTTGCTTTTAGACCTGAAGTAATATACGGGCACATTTTTCTTTGTTGGTTATACAAATATTTTTCTGTGGGAAACGTTCATTAAATAATTCATTAATTTTGTCTGTGAAAACATTGAAACCTATATTAGCGCAGCTATGAGTACATACATCATTCCAGTTAGCATTAGTAGCCATTTGCACAACTTATCGATGTTAGTGTTGCAAAAAATTCTTTTGGAAATCCTGTTCTTTCTTGTCATGTTCTTACTACAAGAGAAATAAGAGGTTACAGGAAAATGGTCAGTATAATGTCGGTGTACAGAATGCAGTTCCTAACGTTGTGTTCAACTTCAGTAGACCAGATAATATTATCTATAGATAAGTGTAGCACAATCATGTGTGACTCGTGTAGGTTTAGTTATCAAGGGAGTATAGGAAAAAGAATACATGATATTAACAAACTGGCTGACAGCTGGGTTGCTTTCTCATTTTAAGAGGTCAATGTTCCAGTCACCGAGGAGGTAGATTCCCCTGTAATTCTTCTCTGAGACTACCATGAGGAGATCATTCAACTTTGCTATAGGACATTTTGGCATTTCCCCTTTCGGTGGTCATCGATACAATGAAGCACATAAATAAATAAAGACCATTAGGACATTGAACCTCAGCAGCAACACATTCTAAGTAACTTTCCGTAAAGCACAATAATGCTATATATGTAATCAACAGGAATTGTAAATATTATATATATATATATATATATATATATATATATATATATATATATATATATATATATATATATATATATATATATATATATATATATATAAAGAGCAACTCCTCCCCCTTCTGTGTTTCTACATTGTGTATAAGAGTTATTATTATAACCAGGAAGATGGAATAATGATGTAATGTTACTGTTCAACCTTGTTTCATGGAAAACCATAATATCAAAATGTTCTTGACTTCTTGCAAGGATTGATCTAAAAACAATCTGAAAATTTGAAGAAAAATTCCTTCTATTAAAACTTAAGAGAGTAAATAAACATTGTTTGTGTTTGTTGATTTTGGTGTTTTCTATCACTAAGAAATTCATAACATGACTGTGACAGTGATTTATTTCTTGTATTTACCATAAAATATAATCAACATCGATGTCACTGTCGTACTGATTGATTGATTGATTGATTGATTGATTGCCATTTTTTTTAATCTTATACATGAAATATATACATATAGATATACATAGTACATATAATGGATTACTTAGTGTGCCGAGTCACAAATGACTCCCTGGCAGACATAATGGAAAAATAAGTAAATATCATTCTCAGCCTAACGGTACTACCTGATCCGGAACAATGTACTATCAACCAATCAGGAACAATATTTGCACATACTAATATCGTCAATATCAACACACACACACACACACACACACACACACACACACACACACACACACACACACACACACACACACACACACACACACACACACACACACACACACACACACACACACACACACACACACACACACACACACACACAATTCACATATAACATGGAAACATACATAATCATATACACAATAACAACATACATGTACATAGATATCTACATACAACATACAAACACACACACACTCAAACACCTACATATTCATACATCCCCACACATATAGGTTATACACAACATACACACACCCACATACATCCAGGAGCATACATATACATAAACATATACATTAAACTCATATATGTATAAAGACACACATATACATTATGAAGCTTCACATACCTAGGTATCAAGCAAACGAAATATAACAGTATATATGTATACTATTCTACGTATTGTACTGAAAACAAAAATGATTTGACTTGTTTCTGAAAAGAGTTGAGATGAATTATAGTTTTACTGTTGTCTGGCAGTGAGTTGGTTCCATAGGTTGGGCCCGGCACAAAGTAGTATGCTGTTTTGAAACAAAGTAGTACGAGCTTGAGGACACACCAAGTTATATAGCTACGTTTCCCCGCGTGTTGTATGCATGATCTTTATACATAAAAATATTGTCATGTTGAGTATTTAGATGTTTGAATAGAGTTAATAATAGGAAATATTTGTGCATAGAATGAAATTTTAATAGATGCATGTCCTGAAAATAGTAATCAGTATGCTCAGATTTTCCTGTAAAGCATATTGTTCTGATAATTCGTTTTTATGCAACAAATATTATATCATTCAGATTTGTGGGCCAAGTACAGCCCCATACAGATATGCAATATATGACATAGGAGTAACAAAGGGTATATATAGTATACAGACATCAGTGCTTCCCTAGTCATTAAATTTCTAACTCTGTACAGGAGTCCACAAGTTTTTGAGAGCTTCATGCACACTGAATTAATGTGTGCTATCCAGTTAAGATGGTCCTGCGTTCCCAGCGCCCTCCCTCCCGCCCCCCAGCTTGAAACACGTCAACTTGCACCACACACCTTGCTGCTGCTGCTGGTCTTGGATTAGGGACAGTCTCCTGAATCTTAAGTGGCAAGATTTGCCTCACTTTGATATTGATAAAAATAGAGACTGATACACTCTAAACGAGTACTTTTCTAGCTGAATAGTGCACACTGATTATGCTAAACGGGTGAGCAACACAAGATACATCCCGGTAAACGATTTCCAGTGTAATGCTATTATACTACTTCACTTGTACTTCACTTGTACATAATGATACGATGCCACACAGCTGCTTGGTTTAGTACAGAAAAATCGCGATAGTTAATACCTTGCTTGGCTCAGCTATCTCTTAACCGGCCAGTGACATCTGGTGGCCGCAGATTTCATAAATAGCCCATTATTCCTAAAAATTTTATTTGTTTCACCTGCTGCACATCTTCATTATCTAATTTTATTATTGGAAAATCACGAAGGTGTGAATGGTTCTGGAAAAAAATATCAAGTTAGTCTTTTGAATGTTTAGTTTTAATTTATTGCTCTTGATCCACTCTTTCACACACCCTAAATCCTGTTGTATTGTTTGATGCAACTGTTGTGTACTGTCTTCAGCATAAAGGAATCACCAAAAATAACAAAGCCACATTTATTAATAGCCTTGATGATGTCATTAATGTAAATTAAGAAAAGGATTGGACCCAGAACAGAACCTTGTGGAGCCCCCTGTTTTATATCACCAAAAGAAAGAATTATTACAGAAGACAGCTTGTTGCCTATTTGTGAGATAATCTGTAAATAAATGAAGTGGTTTTCCTCTTATCCCAACATTGCAAAACTTTTCAAGCATTATTCTGTGATCAAGAGAGTCAAAGGCTCTTGACAAATCTAAGAGAACACCGGCTACTTGATACTTGTTGTCAAGATACTCATATACTTTACTTATAAATTGTAGTACTTCTGTGTCAGTTGATCTGTTCTTCCTAAGGCCATGTTGACAATCTATCTATGATGATGTTATTTTCTTTTTCAAGGAAGTTGTTTAATCTAGAAGAAATGTTTGTTTTTTTCGTACACTTTACTGAAGGCCGGCAGAACAGATACTTGTCTATAGTTGCTTGCATCCTTTTTATTTCTTTTTTATATAAACTGGAATTACTTCAGCTTTTTTTAATTTTTTAGGGAAAGTGCCTTGTTAAAATGCTAATTTGATTAAATAGGAAAGGGGCTTAGCAATTATATTTGATGTCGACTTTAATATCATGGGTGGAATATCATCGATGACAGCTGCAGTGGGTTTAAATGTATGTAAGACTTTCTTCATCTCTTCAGGTGTTGTTGGAGAGAGAGAGAGAGAGAAAGAGAGAGAGAGAGAGAGAGAGAGAGAGAGAGAGAGAGAGAGAGAGAGAGAGAGAGAGAGAGAGAGAGAGAGAGAAAGTGAAACATTTCATTAAACGAGGAGAGAAATACTTCCTGTGTGCATCATGCATGAGGCATGTCGTTATCAGTAACTGAGGTGTCACTTAATTGGAGAAAACTTGTATTGAATGCATCATGAACACTTGAGTTGTTACATTTTATGTCTATATGTCCTTGTTTTCTAGCAGCAGCAGGTGAGGTTCCCAGAATAGTATTTATAGTTTGCCAAGTAGCCTTTTTTCTGAAGAGACTCTTTATGATATTTGTTTCTTGCTATGCCGAGTTATTTAGTAAGCCTGTTTCTATAATATGTTTTGTACTTTTCTCTAAAAGATAGTGGACATTTTACTGAAAGTCTTTCTAAGCGTTTCTTTTCTGTGAAACTTTTCTTAAGAGCTGGGGTAATATAGGGGCATATTTCATCTTTATTTCTGGGACAAAAGGTTTTAACTGGGAAATTGTCCTCAAACATTTTCCGAAATTTACTTTCAAATAATGCCAATCCTTTGTTAGCACAAGTGCATGTAAATATTATATCATCCCAGTTGGTTTCAGAGAGTTCCTCCACAAATCTCTGAATACTTGTGTTGGGAAGAGTTCTCTTTTTGACAATTTGCTGATGTGAAATATTTTCTCTATTATAAGTAAAGCTTGATACTATTGGGAAATGGTCTGAAATGTCAGTGTACAAGATCAGATTTCTTATATTATACTCTATTCTATTTCTGTTGACCAAATGTTATCAATAAGTGTAGCACTGTCACAAGTGGCACGAGTAGGTTTAGTTATGAGAGGAAAACAGGAGTAGGAATACAGCATTCTAGTGAAATTACTCACAACAGGATTAGTGTTTTGCCTGAGCAGATCAATATTCCAATCCCCAAGCAAGTACATTCCTCTATAACCTTTGTCTGAAATGTGTTGGAGAATATTATCAAATTTCACCAAAACATTAAGCACATTACCCTTAGGTGGACGGTATATTGAAGCACAGATCATTTTAGTTCCCCTATGACACATTCTATGTCTGTTTCCATATAGCATAAGTCAGGCAACAGTGAAGATGAATACACCTTTGATACATACAATGCAACTCCTCCTCCTCCTCCTCCTACTGTGTTCCTACATTGTGTGTAACAATTATTAAATTCAGGAAGCTGAAACAGGGAAATCATATGATTGTCTAATCGTGTCTCCTGAAAGGCCATGATATCAAAATACATACACATGCGTTCATTAAGACATTGATCTAATAATCCCTGGAAATTGGCAGAAAAACTTCGAATATTGAAACTAAGTAACGTTAATGTATCATCAGGAAATGGAACATCTTTCATATCAATTAAAAAGTGTAAAGAGATTGAGGTGGTGAGTAATTTTTGTCTAAAGTTTAACATAAAGGAGTCTATGTATGTCATTTTCATTTCTGTGACTGTCATCAAGGTCAAAAGGTTCATAATATATTATAAGACTGTCGAGATAGGGAATTGACTGTATAAAATTTAAATCACTGCTACTGATCAAGTTGATAAACTCTGCATCATTAATTGACGAAAAGGGGCAAATAATTAATATCATCCATGTTGAACAGAAAAAAGTACTACTTATGAACTAAGTAACAACTGATTGGTCAAGTACGTTACTTCTTCCGCTGGCCCCTTAGCGCCTTCCTGCCACTGTTAGCCCCCCCCCCCCTCTGTCTTGTCCTCACTCCCCCACTGCCAAATAAATCACCCACAGGTGTAGAAGCAACAACAGTAGCAGCAGCAGTGGCGGTAGTGGCACTGGCACTGAGGAAGTAAAGGCTCAAATACAAGGCTATCTAAATAACTAGTAGAATTATTATTAGTAACTGCATAAATTTCATTGATGATGTTTCTACATCAGTTCTAGATCAGTTAACAGTGAGAAAGGTAGGACAGAATTATTGTAGTCATCCATGTTGTCGTAATAGATATCTTAACAAGGGTTATACAGATGAATGAATGACATAAATCACATCACTGGCAGGACTTTTACTTAATAGAGCGAAGAGTCATCCTGCCAGTGTCCTGAGTCATCTCCGTTGCGTCCCCACCGGCGTGAACAGTGTCGTCATCGGTGGCAGGACCAGTATATAGCGGCGGCCGCAGCAGAGGAGGTAGGTAGCAGAGGCGGCAGCAGAGGAGGTAGGTAGCAGAGGCGGCAGCAGAGGAGGTAGGTAGCAGAGGCGGCAGCAGAGGAGATAGATAGCAGAGGCGGCAGCAGAGGAGGTAGGTAGGGGAGGCGGCAGCAGAGGAGGTAGGTAGGGGAGGCGGCAGCAGAGGAGGTAGATAGCAGAGGCGGCAGCAGAGGAGGTAGGTAGGGGAGGCGGCAGCGGAGGAGGTAGGTAGGGGAGGCGGCAGCAGAGGAGATAGGTAGCAGAGGCGGCAGCAGAGGAGGTAGGTAGGGGAGGCGGCAGCAGAGGAGGTAGATAGCAGAGGCGGCAGCAGAGGAGGTAGGTAGCAGAGGCGGCAGCAGAGGAGGTAGGTAGCAGAGGTGGCAGCAGAGGAGGTAGGTAGCAGAGGCGGCAGCAGAGGAGGTAGATAGGGGAGGCGGCAGCAGAGGAGGTAGGTAACAGAAGCGGCAGCAGAGGAGGTAGGTAGCAGAGGCGGCAGCAGAGGAGGTAGGTAGCAGAGGCGGCAGCAGAGGAGGGAGGTAGGGGAGGCGGCAGCAGAGGAGGTAGGTAGCAGAGGCGGCAGCAGAGGAGGTAGGTAGCAGAGGCGGCAGCAGAGGAGGTAGGTAGCAGGTACCAGTCAGCCAAGACTCACAGCCATATAATAACGCTGACATGAGCGCCGCGTCAAACACACGTCTTTTTACAAAGAAAGGAATGTCATTATTTTTCTTTATGAAGGAAACAAATTTAAGAACGTGTGGAATTTTTGCTGTTGCGTGTGCACTGATAACAGACGAGACGGAGCCATCAGCAGTGAAAGGTGACCCTAAATAAACATATTTATCACACCACGCCACCACCAGATCATCCACACAGAGGGACTCCTTTTCCTTCTCACCTCCGTTGATTACAAAAAATTTAGTTTTTGTGTGGTTCACTTTCATACCATATTCATTACAATACTAATTTAAAATCGTAAGTTTTTTATTAAGCATGTTTTCTCTTGTTGTCGCAATCACTACAGTATCATCCATAAGGACGGACAAGAACGTGAAGCCAGGATAAGAAACCATCTATACTCCCGCTCCTTCCTTTAACATCTTAATAAGATCGTTAACAAATATGATAAAAAGCAAGCATGATGTAGGTGAACCCTGGCGCACACCGAGCGTCACCGCCACCACCGCTGGCTGCACCCACCACGTTTTCTGTCACGGCGTAGCCTACAGTACATGGACACCAGCAGCGCCGCTAGCATCACAGCGCCGCAACCCAAACGCTTAATAAGTACGCGGAGCAGCACTTGACGAGGAACAAGGTCGTACGCCTGGGAAAAATCAACAAAAGTAACGAAGAGCTTATACTTTTTTCTTCTTGCCAGATCACACAAGATACGAAGAGTTACAATGTGCTCCGTGCAACCTCGCTTCTCTTGAGCACCTGCTTGCTCTCTGTATGGTTTGAACCAGTGCTTTAATTAACCTTGAGCAGCACAGAATCATGTCGTATAGTTTTGCACAACTGTTGATGACACTACTTATTCCTCTATAGTTTTTTGGACTTCTTCTGTCTCCTTTTTTATATATAGTGAACATCTTAGCGCGGGTCCAAGCAATAGGATAATTACCACTAGGTACTAAAGATACTGTTGAATATTGTTGTGAGAAGAAGTAACCAGGGCATAGGTAGCATCTTAAATATCCCAGGTGTAAGGCCATCTGGGCCGCAAGCTTTATTTGCTTTCATATTCGTGGCTTCACATTTTGTCTCAAAAACACTTATCGGTTCATCCATCCAACACAGGCACAGTAACTCGAGAAATGACATCATCCCCTAATGAATTGGTATACACAGCTTGAATATTCTGAGTACTTTCTATGTATGCTTTAAATTCATCATCAGATGTTTTAACAAGGTTTTCATCCTGTTTCAGTTCACCAGCCCAGTTTACAGCTTCCCATAATTCTGCATCATCTTTATTATCTACCATTCTCTCCCATCTACTCAGCATCTCATTCTCACTCACTGCTCTGGTATGCTCTCGTGTACACTTTGCTCTTCTCACACACTCATATATATAACGCATCACTTATCTGGGTTGCATTCACATCAACATTTTCGCCCACATTCGGTATATCACATTCTTCTATTCTTTGCTTTAACAGGTTTAAGTCTACATACACTCTCCAATTTCACGGGTTTTACCAATATGTCGTGAGGGCTTTCGTTTTGAAGAACAGCATGGCCTCCCAACCACTCAGCACGACATTCCAATTCTTTTAGACTGATGCTGTCAGCTGACATAGTAAGGGCTAGCTAGCGAGTGGTGCATGGTCGCTGGGAAGGTCATTCTCATAAATGACACGCAGGTCATTCATATATTTCAGCATGTTATAGCTTATGATACATAGATCTAACTCTGACATCCATTCGTTACCTTTCTTATATGTCTCTCCACCCTTAAAATGTTGTTGTTCATGTACGTTATTGATTACCATCAAGCCATCTTCTACACAGACACCCCTTAAAACCTTCGCGTTTTCATTGGATTGATGTTTACAATCTGGCAAGCTGGGGTACTCATATAAAGCGCTGTTCGCTACTTCAGCTAAGCATTCACACTCGCTGCCCCTTGGTTAGGAGCCTCACTACTCACACACTCACTCACTCACACACTGGAAATCATACTTACCCGGCACAGGAGACACCATACTGTGAAGGCCAACACCAGACCACTCTACCAAAATACGCTGGCACACTCCGTGCCGCCCTTACTCAAGGGAAGACAATCTTTGATCTCTCACTGTACTTCCTTTTCGCCTTTAGCGTCCATCAGTGTGTGAAGGTGAACCCCGCGGCTTGCCACGGGGGGCCCTCAGAGGGCTGCTTTAAGCACACTGGGTAGGTCTGGCACCAGCTTGGATAGAGCAGGCGCGAACCAGGGTGGTTGCGACGGTTTTTAGAAGCCGGACCATCAAACTGGTTTGCTTAGGCAGGCGACTTCCTTTTTCTATCTTAGTTGTGTTATTCGGTCGGCCTGCGGGCCCTTGTAGGATGTACCATGGGACGGGTTAAGATCAAACATCCCAGAAAATCTGCTGCCTCCAAACAAGAACTCCTAAATATCCTGTCTGCACAAAACATCTTCTCCACTGACATCAAGGATGCCCATGACGGATATGCTGTGCTCGCCCCAGAAAAAGAGATCGACCTACTCTGCGGTCCTGCTTGCACTACAGCGCTAGAAGCCCAAGACTTCACTCCAGTCCTGCCGCCACAGCTACAGTCTGTGCCATTGAATTAGGCCGCGGTGCGACCGACAGCATGCATTTACTTACTTTCGCTTAGCTCCTACTATCATGGTTATGCACAATTAGTTGCATTTATCGTACGTACGTATCGTACGTAGGAGACTATCACCCGTATTCACACCCTGCACAAGGCTCATTTTAGCACAAAAGAAATTGAGGATGCAACAGGAGTGTCTTCAAGGAGTGTGAGGCGTTGGGTAAGAAAGTGTCGCGATTGTCCCGATGAACTTACACCCGCTCATTCAAAACGGCCCGGAAAAGCCAGAAAAGTTAGTAAGCGAACATTGAATGTTATCAAGAGGCAACTGACGAGTCATCCTACGAACACAGCGCGTGACATTAAACAAAGTAACACAGAACTACTACAAAAGGTGTCATTGAGGAGTGTTTCGCGCTACATTCATGACGAACTGGCGTTACCCTCCCGCCGTGCAGCACGGAAGCCTTTATTAACAGCCCGCCACAAAAAGAATCGCATCGCCTTTGCCAAGAAATGCTTGTCGTGGCCACTGGACAAGGTTCGAAGTGTTCTGTGGTCAGACGAAAGTACTTTTACTGTCACAGGAACACCTTACAGATACGTCCGTAGACCGAAGGGTGCCGACCGCTACGATCCACTCTACACAGTAAAGCACCCTCCCTCCCTCATGGTGTGGGGTGCTTTTTCATACCACGGTGTTGGGCCCCTGGTGTTCTTTGAAAAAGGGGTTCGAGTGAACACAGAAAAATATCTTGATTTGCTGATTGATAATTTAGAATACTGTTTTGACATTTGCCATGCAACAGTTTTCATGCAAGATGGAGCTCCATGCCATACTAGTCATGCTGTAAAAGAGTGGTTGGACAATTGTGCCATAGATTATATTCAAGACTGGCCAGCAAACAGTCCAGACTTAAATCCCATAGAAAATCTGTGGTCAATAGTGAAAAAAGAACTTCGTGAAAAGGACACCAGCACCGTAGCGAAACTCAAGGCGGCAATCACAAGGGTGTGGGAAAACCTCAATGAAGACGTTATTCACAAACTTATTGACTCAGTTCCACACCGACTACGCGAGTGTATAAAAAAGAAAGGCAACACAACAAAATACGAGTGGATGGTAAGTACTAATTTTCTTTTTTAGGTAGATTTTGTGTTGCGCAACAGTAGATACGTTTACATGTTATTGTGACTGACGCGTCGCGGCCTAATTCAATTGCACAG
>CM035192.1:8078578-8089009 GCA_020233015.1 Callinectes sapidus
CTCCTTCCCCTACTCCTTCCTCTTGTACTATGATCGCCACTCCACTCCACTCCCCCCCGAAGGATAGCTATCAGTACCTCTCTTTTGCTGCTCTGACCCTCCTCCTCCTCCTCCTCCTCCTCCTCCTCCTCTTCTTCTCCCTCCTCCTCTCTCTCTTCTACTATGATCGCCTCTCATACCCCTTCCCCTCCCCCCCAAGGATTGCTATCAGTACTTCCCCCCTTCCTCCTTCCTCCTTCCGTCCTCCTCCTCCTCCTCCTCCTCCTCCTCACCTCTATTTTTTTGTGATTTGTTAGTGTTTTGTGTTTGGTTTGGTGTTTTATGGGAATTGTGTGTGTGTGTGTGTGTGTGTGTGTGTGTGTGTGTGTGTGTGTGTGTGTGTGTGGTATCTGTGACAGCATCTGAGGAGTGTGTGTGTGTGTGTGCCTTCAAGTGTCTATTGTTACGTGTGTATAGTGAGGCAAAGGGTTGTTGGTCCCGCTGCTCCTGGTACTACTACTGCTACTATTACTACTACTACTACTACTACTACTATTGCTGCTGGTTCTTGTATTCCTGCTGTTATTAATATTACTATCAGGGTATTAAAAGATTGTATCCTGAAGCTGGCATTACTACAACAACAACAGTGACTACAACAACAACAACAACAACATCAACTACTACTACTACTACTACTACTACTACTACACTGCAACAGAAGAAAAACCAACATATGTAAATCAGTATATGTGTAAAGAAAAGAAGAAAATACATCGACAAAGTGTAGTAAACGATGATTCTCTGAGTGGGAAACAAAAAAAGAAAAAAAATGGAAAAGAAAAAAAGAAAATGGAGGGAAAAAAGGAAAACAAAACAAGTATCAGTGTATTTGTAACTTGAATAGAGGCAGTGTTGGTTTGCACGTTTCTTTCACGCTTTACACTTTTGGATATAGAATGACAAGATAGTGATGAAAAGCAGATACGAGAGAGAGAGAGAGAGAGAGAGAGAGAGAGAGAGAGAGAGAGAGAGAGAGAGAGAGAGAGAGAGAGAGAGAGAGAGAGAGAGAGAGAGAATATTGTGTTCAGACGTTCAGACGATGTGAGGTAAGATTTCTATTGCAATAATGGAAAGGAGGAGTTACCTGGACAAAAGGAAGAGTGAGAGGAGAAGGAGAAGGAAAAGGCAGTATGGGTGGTGGTGGTGGTGGTGGTGGTGGTGGTGGTGGTGGTGCAACAGAAAGAGGACAAAACCGTCGTGATGCAAGCATGTCACTGTAGCTCCGGTGTTGCTTCAGATTATTCACACACACACACACACACACACACACACACACACACACACACACACACACACACACACACACACACACACACACACATACACAGACAGACACCTGCATATACTGCATTGTTTTTCTCTCTTTTGTTGTATTTTTCCAACTACTTTTGTCTTATCTCAATTGAAAATGCTCTTATTGTATGCAAAGACGAGTTTTTGTTTTCTGCTTCTCTTTTTTCTCATCTTTTTTGTCTTTTTTCTGTTTCTTTCTTTCACTATAGAGTAGCTTCCACACGTGCTGGTGTCACCTTCACTGTCATCATTTCTCACCATAAAGGCGTTTCGTGTGTCTATCTGCTCCGGATCCTAAAATGTTTAAATGCAAGATATAAGATTTTCGTATTCATTGAAACTCTTTTGTTGTTAATGTCGTTTTCAGTCTCTCTCTCTCTCTCTCTCTCTCTCTCTCTCTCTCTCTCTCTCTCTCTCTCTCTCTCTCTCTCTCTCTCTCTCTCTCTCTCTCTCTCTCTCTCTCTCTCCCTCTTACGTTTTCTTGTAGTTGCTATCTTGATCGTAGCTGTTCTGTACTGTCTGTGAATTGTGTCTCCGTCCACTGTCTATTGTTTTTGCGTGACAGAAGCAGCTTGCCTCATCGAGATCTATATTGTTATGGTCCATCTTGATGTCTGATTATGAAACCCGCGAGAGATTTACCGATTCGTGGCGCGCTCTTCTCTTTCTTTCTTCCTTGTTTGTATTTATTCGCTCTACGTGTGGTGTTTCTTTGGGTTTGGTCGTTTTGGATGGTATATTGATGGTATTAGTTTAAGTTTTTATATTTCTTTATGCTATTCAGTGTGGGTCGTTGTAAGGTGAAGTTATTGCATTTATTTATATATTTTCTCTGTGTCTATTAACTTTTTTTTTATTCAACGTCTGGTCGTGTACATATTTTTCTTTTTCTTTTTTGTATTCTTTTCCTTCCCTCTCCATTTCTTTTTTCAAGTCCGAGGCTTCTTTTATTTCCATGAAAAAAAATAAAATAGTAAATATAAGAGACAAGCTGGCATGTAGAAGTTAAGCTGCCGTGACCTGTCCTTTCCCTGGTCCCTGAAGGCAACGACCCACCACACTTCCCTGCTCTCCTCCTCCTCCTCCTCTTCCCACTTCCTCCTTCAACCGTCCTTACGCCTCGTCTTTGTGCCCCGACATAAAAGAGGCCATTGTTTTATTAATAGCGGCCCGGGCGGGGGATCCAGGTCAGAATCAAGGGGGATCACGACTTAAGACAGGCCGTGGTGGGGAGGTGGGCCGCTTGATCCCCGGGCGTCGCGAGGTACCCAAGGGCGAGCGTCCGATTCCGCGGTGGTTTTATTAGCGGGCCAGTCACCATCACCTTTGGGACACGATTGGGACTGGCTACAGGAAGGACCTCAGTTTTATTTTCAGTATTTTCTTTTTTTCAACAGTAAATATGTTTAATTGTTTATCATGGTCTAGTTTTGTAATATTTTCTACTTTTTTTCTGTTTATTTACCGTTTTGGGTTTATTTTTCTTCATGAACTAATTTTGTAATGTTTCACACTTTAATCTCCCTGTTCATTTACCTTTGTTTTCATTTTTTCTATTCATTGCTGGGACTGTATCGATTCTTCATTATTCTCTATTAACTATTTTTTTGCATGTTATCCATCTATCATCGACAAATTTACAAGCACGGGGTTGTAATAATATAAAGTAAATATAGTGATACATCATTTATATATCTCATCCCTTCTTCATAATACGAGAGAGTAAACCGCAAAACATTCCCACGTTCTAGTTCTCCCTTCTGCCTCTCTGCATTCCCTCATCTTATCTCCTGTCTCCCTCCGTTATCCTCTCCCTTCCCTCTCACCAATCCTCCTTAACCCATCCTCCCGTCTCAGGACCTACCCGAAGGAGGATTTTCCGGTCGAGTTCCTGGTGAAAATCGAGTATCTTGCAGGAATCTTTTGTTCACCGACACCACGAGATTACCATTATTATTGTCTTCTCCGTGTTCTCCCTCGCTGCCCCTTGTGGCCGATCTCCGCGTCACGACTCAGTGGAAACTTGGGAGAAAGGGCTCGAATTGAGAGGGTATTAGAGAGAGAGAGAGAGAGAGAGAGAGAGAGAGAGAGAGAGAGAGAGAGAGAGAGAGAGCTCATTTTCCCGTATCCGTCAGCAAGTAGGTGTAAAATTAATACAGAACAAATATATTCAACACTCAAACAATCACTTTTGTCTCACGCAGGGTAATTATTATCATTCCATCAACGGAGCGTTTCGTATTATTCAACGAGCTTTTCATGGCGATATTTTAATTAGGCGAGAGGAAAACATTAAATATATGAATGCATTAATCAGACGCTCTCGGTGCTACGCTGACAAGAACTGCGACTGCGGGAGGAATGTGGGGGGAGGGGGGGGGGGCGAGAACATCAACACTCCTCATCTCACCTTCTGACTGACTGGGATGTGCATGACGTAAGGCACATCAGAGGTACTACATCTCACCATGCGTACATCATTTCCCCTTAACACGCAACCCCCCAGTACCTCTATCACACCAGACACATCAGTTATACCAACTCTATTCAAATTAGCAATATCAACTCTCTTCACATCATTTTGATACGCTACTGCACACCAGCCCCTCCAGCTAGAACAACTTTATTATTCTATTCACACCAGCAACATTACATATTAACTCCCTTTTAGCACTAGGGCGCGTTTTTGTATTTGTTCTGTTTGTTATTTGTCGATTTCATACAGCTTTGGGAACTCATGTGGGGGATTGAAATGGTATAGATTCTGGCCATTAGTTTTTTGCCCTCCATAGACCCTTCTTAGTGTCAATAAAAAAGTCTAATTATATCTAAAGCTCGTGGTAAAAATGTCTCCCACTACTGAAGGGGTTAAATGCAAAAAGAAACACCGACACCAACCAAGAATATACCACTTCCTTTTAAGTTTGCCTGAAAAGAAAAAGAAAAAAGAAGAAACTAGATATTTACTTTGTTGCAATGTTCAAGTCATACCAAATACACTGTCTCAACTTCACTAGTCACTCTCTTCCTCACATTTCTCTCTGTTCACTTCTTTATCTTTCTTTCTTTCTATCTTTCTTATCTTTCTCGCCTTTCATCGCATTTTCTACTTTCTTTCCCTCACCCTTTCTATTTTTCTAAAGTTTATTTTCCTTCATTCCAGCAACACTCCCTCCTTTCACGTAAGCAACCTCACAGGAGCTTTACCGCCATCAGCACACAAAACACTCGAGTTACACCACCTCCCTTGATATCAATCGCATCACCACCTGACACGCTGCGCAATCCCGGCAGTCCAGAATAAAGGCCAATTCTGATGAAGGGACAAAGGACGCGTATTCCTGGGTGATACTCTTTACTGGGTGTCAAATATCTATTCCTGCAAGTGGTAGTAGGGAAGACTGTCCTTGTTCACGCAGTTGTGTCAGCCATTTAGGGGTACTTTAGTTCTTTACCACATGTATCATCAAAAGGTGAAATTTGTTGGATATCTAATTAGGCGAAGAAAGATACAGAGCTCTGGGCACTTGCTACAGTTGACGAGAGAGAGAGAGAGAGAGAGAGAGAGAGAGAGAGAGAGAGAGAGAGAGAGAGAGAGAGAGAGAGAGAGAGAGAGAGAGAGAGAGAGAGAGAGAGAGAGAGAGAGAGAGAGAGAGAGAGAGAAAGTGACATTCTACGACCGTCCACATCAGTAAGAACTCGACATCTTTAAAAGGTATGCATCGTCATGACGTAACACGGAAGTTTGATCTGCTCCGTGACTAACACAATCCCATTCCTGTTTTCCTCGTACGCTAATATGACAAGAAAAACAAGAAGTTAAGAGGTGAGTGAGCACAATTAATATGTTTTACGTGAATAACATAAGCACATTTGGATTTTCCTTGTGCGCTAATAAGGCAAAAACAGAAGAAAAAAAGGAGGTGTGGTAGAAATACATAAGCGAGCGGAAAACAGCTGATCATATGCACACGGTGTAGCCAAAGATAGACACTGGAAACTTTTTCACATTCCCTACCAACATTATTATCATCGTCTTATTTCCCAGACGACAACTTACCTTTGTGGCTGCAGAAGCTCAAGCAAGTTCGTAAAAATTCATCATAAATATGACATCCTAATTAGCGGTTCGGAAAATGGAAGCAACAAACGACCAACCTCAACTTTATTTCTTCAAGGACGAATGCGCAGAGACGGAGAGGGAAGGGGAAGAGAAGGAAGAGAAGGAAGAGAAGGAAGAGAAGGAAGAGAGAAGGAAGAGAAGGAAGAGAAAAAGGAAGGAAAGGAAGGACGGAGAGGACAAAAGATGGGGATGAAGGAAAAAGACATGGAGGGGGAAAACAACGTGGATGGAAAGAAATGACCATTGGAAAGGAGGAGAAAAAAGAAAGATGAGTGACGCAGTGAAAAAAGGAGGGGGGAGATAAAAGAGACGAAGAAGAGGATAGGGTGAAGAGGACAAGAGGAAAGGGGGGGGGGAAACAGAAGATAGGAAGTAAAGGTAAATAGAGGAAAGAAGAGAAAAAAAGGAAAAAAAAAGAGGATGAATACATGAATGAAGGAGGAAAACAGGCAAGAAGGAATGGAGAAAAATGAGAAAAATGAAAAAAAGACGAAATACAAGAGAAGAAAGATAAAAGGGAAAAAGAAAGAAGATGAAAATGAAGAAAGAGGCAAAAACATGGACAAAGTGAAGAGTAAGTAAAAATTAAAGAGAGGAGAGAAAGTAAAATAAAACTGACGAAAGAAACACGAAAGAAAAACAAAACAAAACAAGAGAAGAAAGAAAAAAGAAAGTAAAAAAAAAAAAAAAAAAAAAAATGGAAATGAAGAAGAAGAAAGAGGAAGAAACAGAATAAAGAGACAAAAGGAGACAGGAAGAGACAGAAGGCATCACACGGGGCCGCACATTTCACGTCTTCCAAAGCGGCGTGTGGTGGTGACAAGGTAAGTATTATTAATGACAGATTGCCTTGATTAATAACGCCTAATACTCGACCTGGGAATGGAGGCTCCAGATGGTCTTATTACGAACACCACAAAAGAAAACGGGGGAAGAGTCACAAAGGGGTGGGGTGTCTTTTATATATTTTTTCCCCCCATATAACTCCGTGGGTTTTTATAGTTTAGTTTATATCTTTTGTATTTCAATTGATTAACGTGGATTTTTCTATTACTGTATTGTATTTCTCCCACGTTTATTTTGTTCTAATGTTCTTGTTATTATTATCGTTTTGCTTATTTGCATTATTACCTTCCAGGGTCAAAATAAGATAGGAAAAATCGCAAGGAGAGAGAGAGAGAGAGAGAGAGAGAGAGAGAGAGAGAGAGAGAGAGAGAGAGAGAGAGAGAGAGAGAGAGAGAGAGAGAGAGAGAGAGAGAGAATGATGTATAGGATAGAGTAGTTAAGGGAGAAGAAAGGATAATGATGCGAGAAAAGAAAAAAAAGAAATAAAACACAATATGGTAAAAAGATAAAAGAGTAAGAAAGAGAAGAAGAGATGGAAAAAAGAAAAAAAGAGGGAGGGTAGGAGAGGAGGGCAGAGGATGAGACAAGGAGGAAGGGAGGGGAAAGGAAAGAACAAAGTCACGCTACACACAAAACAAAATACAAGAAGCAAGAAAGTTAAATCGTATATGTGAGAGTAAAAGAAAAACAAAAACGAAAAGGGGAAAGGAAGAAGGAAAAGGAGAAAAATAATATACATGAAAGAATGATTAACAAAGGAAAAAAATAAACAACACCAATACTTAATGACAGAATGATTAAATAGCAAAAATGAATGTAGTAAATAAATATAACAAGAAAAACAATACAAAAAGAAAAAAAGAAAAGTAAATAGCAGTAGTTAAAATCCAAGTAGATGAAAATGAAAAAAAAGAAGATGAATAACCCCAAAGCGTTATGAATTAAGTCAAAACATAAAAAAAAACGAGGGAAAAAATAGAAAAGAAAGTGTACGCACACAAACAATACAAAGAGAAAAAAGAAGTAAAGAACAGTAGTTAAATGCTATGTAGATGAAAATGACAAAGATGACGAAAAAATAAAACAAAACAGTATGCATTAAGTGAAAACAAAACGAAAAGAAAGAAAATGCACACACATACAAAAAAAAAAAAAATTCTGTGTCTTTCTACACGTATTTTTCTTTCACCTTTTAGCAAATATCGCCACCACAACAAAAAAGAAAAAAAAAAAGAAAAAAATAGAAACGAAACCAAACTAGAAAAGAACAAACGAAAAACATACACACACAATATCACCACAATAACACTCAATGCTTCAACACTTCTTACACGAAGCCATTCTGTCCAACACCACCACCACCACTATCAACACCGACACCACCACCACCACCACCACCACACATCCCTACACCATTCCCTCCCCATAAAAAAAAGAGAAACAAAGAGAAAAAAGACAAATCCAAAGCCACACACACCAGCCTTCCTTCCTTCCACCACCACCGCCACCCACGAACAACAAGAGCAAGAACAACAAAAGCAACAAGGAGAGCCGGAGCAAGAGGCAGCGGAAAGCCATAAAGCTAGAATTATTGCAGCACTTGGGAAAAATCACATCATTAAAAACACATAGCGAGGGGCGTGTAGCCGAAGCCGGGGTCAGGTGCAGGGGTCGGAAGGCAGTGTCCACGGGCACGTAAGGCGGTCGTTAGAAGGCCACGCCGCCGACCACCTGTCCGCGCACCACACATTCGGATCTTTGAGTTGCCCCTTGCGTGACGTCAGCCGCTAACTCTCTCCCAGCCAGACAATCAAACAGGGTTGCCAGCTCGAAGGGAAGAAGGTGAAGTGGAGGAAGTGAAGGCAGAGGGAGAGAGAGGGAGGGAGAGGAAGTGAAGGAGGAGGGACTGTAGAAAGAGGAGATGGACTAGGAGGAAATGGTGGCGGTGGTGAAGGGGAGGGGGGAAGGGAAAACGAGAGAAGGTGAAGGGTAAGGAAGAGAGGAAGTGGAGGAAGGCTAAGAGGAAGAAGGGAAAGAGGAGAAGAGGAGGAGGAGGAGGAGCACATGAACAGAGTGGCTTCACTTTTCCCAATACAAAACTCGGACCTCCAAAAGGAAAAGTTTAAAGAAAAAAACACACAACAGAAAAAAAAAGCCAAGAAGAAGAAAGGAAAAAAAAAACAATGAAAGGGGAAAAAAAGGCATCGAGATCTCAGCCAATCACGAGACTGAGAGATTTCAACATCCATTCTCTCTCTCTCTCTCTCTCTCTCTCTCTCTCTCTCTCTCTCTCTCTCTCTCTCTCTACTTCATTCTGTTCGTCAGTGTTAGTACTTGGGTCAGATTCAGTAAGTAAGTCTTTCCTTAATAACTTTACTTGTTCAATAAGTTGCCTAAAATCTTTAAAGAAGGGTAGAAACTGCAATATGTATATTTTTTATGTATTCCTTTCTCGCAGATGCTAATAAAGATCTCATACATTGCTACCGATATTGTTAATTGTCTCGCATCGCAGTGAAAGACTTAAATAAGGAAAAAGTGTTTAGTCAGTATAACAAAAAAGTCAGCAATATAGAGACAGGAAATGGTTGAAATAATAAATCAGTCAATAAGTCATTCAGTCCATCGGTAAAACAAAGAAGAAACAAGAGGAAAATCATAACTCAGTCCATCAGTCAGTAGTTGAATGAAGAAAAGTCTACCTGAAGCGATAAGAGAACGAGCCAGTAAAGGGTTGAGTCAGTAAGACAGATTAACGCTACTCGTGATAACCCGCGGCTCACTGGTGCTCACAGGTGCTCAGTGCTGCCGTGCTGAATAGGATTATATTTGTGCCACTCCTCCTCACTCATATTGCTGCACTGTTTCCCTCGGAGTTACTTCGGTCGTCTGCTTTTAAGAGGTTAATAAGCGCAAGCTTGTTTTCTTGTTTGTATTTGAGATTTAAATTCGTGTGTTTTTGCATGAATTTTTCTAGTTTTTATTTATCTATTCGTTCTTTTTGTATGGGAGATGAGTGTACATTTTCTACTCTCTTTCTTTATGCACAAGTTGTGGAAAAATACACAAATTAATAATGATAATAACAACAACAATAATAACAACAATAATAATAAAGTGATAACTGTAACATCTTTACCACCATCACCAACAACAACAACGCTATCAACAATAACAACAAAAACGAACAAAGATTACAGGAACTGAATCATTCATACACACATATCATCGTGACTTCTCTATTTTCCATCCACGCCCACAGGGTAGTGTTATTCAAGACTCCCTTTGAGGCCTCAGTCAGGTCGTCTCCTCCTCCTCCTCGCTCAGTGTAATTCCGAAACGCACGTGATATAATTAGGGAAAGGGCGATTTATAGGAGAAAAATTTCATAGCGGAAAGAAATGTGAGAAGGTGACGGTAGTTGAACTTAATGATGATGTTACATGAAAAAGGGAGAAGAAGAAGAAGAAGAAGAAGAAGAAGAAGAAGAAGAAGAAGAAGAAGAAGAAGAAGAAACATAATAATAATGATAATAATGATAAAAAAATAGTAATAATAAGAAAAAGAAGGATGAAGAGAACACCATACTAACAATAGCAGCAGCAGCAGCAGCAACAACAACAACAACACCCAACACCACAACCACCGCTACCAATAACAAATTAAAGACTGAATCCCACAAACAGCTGAAAACAAGGTAAGGATAAGAAAGGTTAAAACACAAGAAAAATAATTATAAAAAGAGTCGAACCAGGGATTGAAAGAAAAAAATAAATTATAAAAGCGTCCCAGAAATAAACAAGCAGCTAAAAGGAGAAGCAAACCTATCCCAGCAATCTGCACCAACCAACTCTTAAACTCTCCTCAACTTTAGCTAAAAACTGCTTGACGTCAAGAAAGCTTCATATACACACTTTTCCTTTCATAGTGACAGGCCACCATAAGATCACGGAGGCGGGTCACTGAGCTGAACGAGGCAAGGAAAACCGAGCTTGTGAGCACCTCTAGAGCGGTGCAGACGAAGCGTTTCTCTCTCCCTGACAAGCACCGCAAAGTGCGTCATATGTAAACTAATATTATCTTTTTCTTGACATGCCTGCTGGTTGGTTGGCTGGCTGGCTGGCTGA
>CM035192.1:8111920-8119964 GCA_020233015.1 Callinectes sapidus
GAAGAGTGTAAAAAGAGTGAATGGTGGAGGGTAAAATAACAGTAAGGTAAGAGAGAGAGAGAGAAGGAAAACGAACTGTGTTAGAGAACAGTAATGGACGCTCTTTCTCTTTACTGTATGAGAAGGGCGGACAGTGAACAATATTAAGGAAAGAAATCTATGGAAAACTTCTTATTCCATCTTTATATAAGAGAATACATGAACAGGAACTACCAAGACTATACGTATACAAAAAACCTTAAATGTCCTCTCCAACTCCTGAAAAAAGACAGAAGAATTAGTAGTTATCTCCACTTATAGTTCTGTAGGTGTCTTGACGACGGATGTTTTTTGAGAATTATAAGAGGCTATAAAAAATACATAGATAAAAATGCTTAAATGCCCCCAACCCTCAATTCCTTCTGTACCACGACACGTTTTCGTATTTCTTCTGCTTAATATTTAGTCTATTCTATTTAGTTTATCATATACTGCTTCAAAAACTTATGTTGGGATCAGAATAGTGAAAACTTTGGACATTAATCCTCTGACCTCCATAGACCCTTCCTAATGTCAATAAAACTTTCTAGTCATACCCAAAACTTATGGTAAAAATGCGTTCTGATATTGAAAGGGTTAAAATATATATAACATGTATAAGAAAAAGGTTTCTTATAATCATCTTCACAAATCTATATATGCAGGTGTGAAGTCTTTAAGGGGGACATACTGCTTGAAGGTTGGATAGAATAAAGCAGGGTGACTCATAAATACTTCAGTTCATTTTCTTAATAGTGCAACTGCACTATTAAGAAAATGAACTGGAGAGTTTCTGTACACCCTGACGTGTTCGCTTGGACACTGCACACCTCCGCCTCTTAAGCATTTTAACCCCTTCAGTAGTGGGACGCGTTTTCCTATTCATTCTGCTTACTATTGGTAATTTTGTAACAGTTTTAGGAACTCATATGGGGATTGAAATAGTACAGACTCTAGCTATTAGTCTTCTGACCTCTATAGACCTTTCCTAATGTCAATGAAATAGTCTAATGGTACCCAAACCTCATGGTAAAAACGTGTCCCAGTACTGAAGGGATTAATGTATCACGATTAATCAATGTAGGATGAAATTAATATCTCTCATTGCGTTTCAACTTGATTAAGGGAAACAATGCGGTGATAGTGGCAATGTGATGTGTGTAGTTAGTGTGATGATTAGATACATAGAGATGATATGGTTGTTGTGTTCTCTAGTGGTGCGCAAATAGCTATAGGAATATTAGAGAATAATAGTGTGGTTATTAGGTATGTGTAAATTTACGGGGATTGTATAATACGTAGTGCATGGTGTAGTAATGTGTTAACAGTCATATTTTTTTTTATTTAAGGGACGAACAGTGTGTATAATAATATGTTAACAGTCATTACATAAGAGACGAACAGTGTGTGTCTTCCTGTGATGCGTGGATAGACAAGAATAGCGTGGATAGGCGGGGAGTGTGGATAGGTAAACACTAACCATAGCGTGATAGTGGTACAGCAACGTGTGTATAGCCGAGGGAACATGAGTGTGGTGTGAGGACCGGCACGCCACACTTCCTCTCTCCCTGACTTCCGCCACTACCTGCCCGTCTTAATGCCAGGCTGCCTCGAAATGCACTCACGCTACCACCTGCTTTATTGAGCCTCGCAAGTGGTGACATCGACCGCGGAGAAGGGACGATGATTAAGGTTCGCCAGAAATGTAAAGGTACACGTGAGAAGGTTTGTCTTGGAGGTACTGGGTAATACTTGAGATTATGCGGTTATGAATGTGGGGGACCTTAACCTTCCATTTTAGAGTCTATTGGGCGCTCTCTCTCTCTCTCTCTCTCTCTCTCTCTCTCTCTCTCTCTCTCTCTCTCTCTCTCTCTCTCTCTCTCTCTCTCTCTCTCTCTCTCTTATTCTTGCTTCTTCCATAAACTTGTATTTTTTTATTTTACGTCTATATATTTCATCCGATGCAGGAATCTATAATCTCTTAATCCCTTCAGTATTGGTACACATTTTTATCATGAGTTTTGTGTATGATTAGATCATTTTATTGACATTAGGAAGGGTGTATGGAGGTCAAAGGATCAATGGTCAGAGTCTGACTATTTTACTGACTTTAGGTATGGTCTATGGAGGTCAGAAGATCAATGGCCAGAGTCTCTACTATTTCAATTCTCACATGAGTGTCTGTAGCTGTAGAAAATTACCAAATAATAAGCAGAATAAATGTAAATACGCGTTCCAGTACTGAAGGGGTTAAGGATGCAAAGGAACATTTCTGAAGGATAAAAAACATCAAGACACCATAAGATTGTTTCATAAGCAACATTGATCAATTACAGAATCGTTTTGGCATGATGAGAAATGTGTAAAATTCGAATCACTTAGCTAGTAGGTAGATAACTCACTCACTCACTCGCTCGCTCGCTCACTCACTCGCTCACTCCTCCACTGCCATTTGCTTGCCTCAATTTACCTTTCCTAATCCTTCTCATTACCAGTCCTTCGCTCTTTTCTCACTAGGAACTCGAGGAAAGAAGACCCAGACACACCACAGAAGCTTACCTTGGAATTCCACAGATTTAACATAGTTACCCGTTGAGCTACTTTGCCGTTCCACGTTTTCTGTGATAGAGAGAAGGCGACAGGGGTGGTTGCGAGTGGTTGTGTGCTGGGGTTCACAATAATGGGGTTTGACGGAGCGGAAGACAGCGGATATGATGAACCAGAGCATCACAGGGTATTATGTAAATGGATTATGTAAATATGAGAGCGAGCTGGAGGTGTGAGACAGCCAGGGGAGAGGGAGTACAGGGTGGGAGAGGTTCATGGGAGAGAGGACAGGGTTTCGACAGACGGGAGTGAAGAACCCTCTATTAGTTTCCATTCCATCTGTGCTCTTCCGTTTTCTTTGCGGAGCTCCGAACTCTGGATGTGAACAGTCTTGGAGCAGTTGTTAGTCTTCATTAATACGACGCAGAGAAGTGAACTGCACCGGAGAACAAATGTTGACGTAACAGATTATATGAATAGAAATGTAATTGGAAAAGTTTTCCATTCATCCATATTTTCATGTAAGAAAGATTTCCCCCTCTTCAGCTTTCCTTACTTTCACAAGACCAGCAAAAATATATGATACCCTAATAAACCATATGTATAGAAAGATAATTATAAACTTTTGATGCACGTATACATTTCATTTCATGAGGTACACAAATTTACAGCCGTGCAGTTTTCCTTACCCTCACATGATCAAAACTAACGAAACACGCTCCCAGTGGCTCGAGCATGCAGTTCACTAATGTTACAAGTAGTCAGGTGGTTCACTAGTGCATCAAGCCAGGCGGGGATTGGCAGCAGCATTGAAGGAAAGGGAACACGCTCAGTCCTTTGTATGGAGGCAGCGCGTTGAGGGATCTAGTGATATGCTAAATCCTTGTTTGTGTACTGCGAAGGGGATAAAGGACGGCATCTGAGGCGTGGCCGTGGCGTGTTCGTGCGGGCGTGTCGGGTACGAGAGGACGCGGCTGTGTGGTTCCCCTGGCACGTGGCAAGTGGATGGGTTCTGGAGCAGACAGGAATCAGTCACAACTTCACAGAAGCGACAGACGTCACCTGAGCTGCTGGTAATGGTGAGACCTTGTGGAGACTGCTTATTACCCTGTGTGTGTGTGTGTGTTTGTGTGTGTGTGTGTGTGTGTTTGTGTGTGTGTGTGTGTGTGTGTGTGTGTGTGTGTGTGTGTGTGTGTGTGTGTGTGTGTGTGTGTGTGTGTGTGTGTGTGTGTGTGTGTGTGAAGAGGGCCGGGACGAGTGAAAGGGTGTCGTGTTACATAAAGCGGTGTTGTGGCAAGACTAAGCCGCTCAGACCCACATTTTCTTAGATAGTTACTGCGGAAACGAGTCCTAGTGTGAGATCCCCATAAGTACGGGAGGGATTTTGTTAAATAGCGGGAAGCTTTCGTCATGTTTGGCTTTGTGAAGTATGTTGATTTGCAGATGACTCAAGTCTCCATAAACGGACTGATGGTTTGTTTTTTTTGGGGTGTGGAAAAAGTATTGTTAGTCGTTTTATGTATTTCTAAGCTGACTAAAGAATATTCTACATGGCAAGGATGATAATCTGACGGCGACGTTGAAAAGAACATGATTGCAAAGAATGATAACATGAATTTTCTCCCCCTTTACTAAGCAACTAAAAGTGATATTGTCGGTATTACGCATTTCCCCTGCATTTTGTATCCCCCATTAGTGTTAAGCTACCTGGTCTGCCTATAACATCTCAACAATTAATTGTGTAAAGCAACCTCCCGTAGATAAAGACTAATAATTCAGAAAAGCCACAAAACTCAGTGGGAGGGACGAGAACACGTTACTTGTGCTAATGTCGGTACGTGTGTGGCTCACTTGGACTCATAAGGTTTACATAAATACTTAGCGTTGTGGGAGGTGCTGTGCCTCGGCCGGGTGGGAGGGTGTCTGTGGCCTGTGTCTTTGTTGTGGTAAAGCCGCTACACCCCAAGATGCGAGAAACATCCGGGGGGAGCGGCGTTGAAGGGTACGAAGCTTCTACAAGATTGAAACTAGGTGGAATTACTTGCATAACTCAATTTGTTGAGGTAGAAAACATATTAGAGAGGCTAAAAATAATAACAAGGATACTTTAATGATTTTTCCTCCCTTGTATATTTTTACCAAGAATGTTTTGAAAGGAAAGGCCATTTGTGAAACACATGGATACTAAGGATTTTTATCATTTTCTTGGCCTTTACCAGAAATATTAAAAGAGTAAAGTCAATTAAGAAAATAATGCATGAAAAGAAGGTTGTTTTTAACTCTTAAGCCTTAATTAAGCTCATTTACCTTAAGTATCTAAAACCGTTCCAGTCTAACAACGAGTTAAAGTACCTGCGAAATCAAATCACAACTTACTTTATCATCTGAGGACTGCGGGAGTAACAACCATCACAACTACCACTACCACTGTGTTGACGCTAAGGTTCGTATTCTCAAACCCTTCTCCACTACACCTGCACTATTTCATAAGGTCTTTTTAGGATTCTAGAGGCAGAGTGACATTATTAACCGGAGAAACACATGAAAAACCAGCTATGGCCTTGGAAAATAGTGGTAGTGAGAGAGCAAAGCGTCTCTCAATACTGCCCTAAATAACCATCACTATCTGACGTTCACGCGTGTTCTGCTCCTGAAATATTGTCACCATCCCGGCCTGAACCTCCCTCTCATTCGACTCGCATCACCACTCAACCCCTCTGGCCCCCACTCTCTCCGCTCCGCCAACCTAACCTAACCTCACCCCCATCCCCTCATCCCCTCTTCTATTCCTCAGCCCAGTAAACCACACCAGTGACACGCTCGCTTGTCCACGCTCCTGACAAGCCCCTGATTCAGTAGTATTGGCCGCCTCCTGAGAACACAAGCACCATTTTGTATGATAATATGAATACGAGAGAAACTGACGCTGCGAACGATCTGGTGGTGGGTTATTTGTATATAGTTGTGGATGCACCCCCGCAGCAGCCTTCGTCCCCTCTGCGCGATTAGCATTTGTTTATTGAAGTGCTCGACGAAGTGGTGGTGGTGGTGGCGGCGGTGGTGGTAGTAGGGGGGATGGTAGTTGTGGTGGTGGTGGTGGTGGTGGTAGCTCCTCCCTCCCCGTTCGCTTTACCTCAGGGGCCGGGAACGCGAGATCCGAGTAGCTGTGACGGACTGGAAAAAAATGTTGCAGTACGCGGGCCTGGTAGGAAAGTTCATCTGTATATCACGTGACCTAGATAATTCCACGTATACTTTGAACTCTGAATATTGTACACACACGCACGCACGCACGCACGCGCCCACTCACCCACTCACACACGAGAGCACTCCAAAGGGAACATTGGAAATAACATTAGGCATCAGTTGGAAAGAAACGAAATATTGTCGTCTGCTTATATTAGAGCGAACATTGAAGGTACGAATCCTGAGCACTGTGTAGGAAACGGAAAGTGGATGTGAATAGGACTGGAGGCTGCTGTGTTACGTGTAGATCTCATTGCGAGTAGACAAGAAGACGCGTGTACAGATAGAGAGAAAATAGATGAGATTGCAGGTCCCTGTTGCATGTAGTGGTTAATAATAAATAAATGGGTTAAAAACTGGTAGGAAAATAGATACGAAATCGTGGTTTTATGTAGTTTTTTTCTGTTTTACGTGTATAGAAGTGCTTGATAAAGTTGTAATAATAAGAAAATATATGTGGGTGTATCGTTAGTTCAGATTCATCGAATCAGGATGTTGAATGGCAACCTGTTGAAATCGTTATCCAATGGACATTCATAAATAGTCATACCGCAATATAAATCTTTACCACAATACACAAATATGAAACTCAAAATAAACCGTCATCATACAGAAATGTGTTGTGTATTTTCACAAAACTGCAAATCCCAGGATACACTCTGACATATTTGCAACAAATGAACAGGTTGATATGCTGATGGAAATAGTGCTTTTATATAATTTTGATCTTATATGTATAGGATAATTTAACAATGATGGGGGAAAAGTAAGAGAACAAGCTGAGGTACGATAAGCAGGAGCAGCAGCAGCAGCATACACTTCTACACTTCTACACTTTGTCTCTTCCCTTAAAAGAACAATATACGGAAAGAAGAAACTAAAACCGTTCTATCAAATTATGCTAAGGTCTTAACTCTTTCACCGCGATGTACACCACAACACAGTCCTAAACAATGAAATCTTAACAAACATCGACAAGAAAGATGGAAAAGACAATTAAGAAGAGTATATTCAACAGTCATTAGTTGGTAGAATTCTTTGAGACGGCTGAGTTAAGACGAATGATCTCCATGGTGGTTCGTTAATATGAAAGAGAAACCAAATCGCAGGAGAGCCGCCAGCATCAGCAATAGCGCGGGAGGAGGCTGTGAGGGGAGCTTATCACTACTGAACACGTTATACCCTCTCTCGCTTGAGTAACTGACGATAAACACAACCACCACCACCACCACCACCGCCTGCTTCCACCCACTGCTGATGATCCTGTGTTCACCTGCCTTCACCTGTTTTCACTAACCCTAATTAACGTTACTATTCGTATTTGAGTAACATTGTATATACCACGTCTACCCCCACCCCTTCCTCATTTCCCTGCTACCTCCTCCTCCTCCTCCCCCTCCTCCTCCTCCTCCTCCTCCTCCTCCTCCTCCTCCTCCTGCTCACCACTATACTCCTATTCTTCAGGCCTGAGTCAATGTTTAGCCTCTCGTGATTGCAGAGTTAGACAAAGCGGCGCTGCTGAGGCCACGGTGATGCGGGTCATAGCTAGCGAGGCGTGTTTGGGGCTGAGATAGGAGTAATCTCTCTCTCTCTCTCTCTCTCTCTCTCTCTCTCTCTCTCTCTCTCTCTCTCTCTCTCTCTCTCTCTCTGGTTCTTATCTGCATTCTCTTTTTTTTTGTTTTTTGTGTTTATCTTTTTTCAGTTTATTTATTGATTGTTTTAATTTTTTTTTTTTTCAATTGTTTCATTTTCTTTGTTTTCATAGTAGTCTTCTTAATCTTTTACCTCCTCCTCTTGCTTTTCTTTTTCCTCCTCCTTCTCTTCCTCCTCCTCCTCTTCCTCCTCCTTTCTCCTCCTCCTCCTCCTCCTCCTCCTCCTCCTCCTCCTTCGTGACGGTACGTGGGTTACTACGCTCAATTAGTTCAGATGAGGTAATAATGCGTACTTACATAAGATTTTTGTATATACCTGTTCTTTCTTTCTCCTCCTCCTCCTCCTCCTCCTCCTCCTCCTCCTCCTCCTCCTCCTCCTCCTCCTCCTCCTTCTTTCATTGGTAAAAAGATACTGTGATTGTATTCTAAACTTGTTGCTTTTGTTGATCTTTTATTGTTCTTTTATGAAGTGAAGTTTGTGTATATATGCGTGTTTATTCTTAGACTGTTATCATAGACTCTCTCTCTCTCTCTCTCTCTCTCTCTCTCTCTCTCTCTCTCTCTCTCTCTCTCTCTCTCTC
>CM035192.1:8147095-8162505 GCA_020233015.1 Callinectes sapidus
ATCTTCCCTCCTCCTCCTCCTCTTCCTCCTCCTTTTTTTCCCACTCTTAGTCTTCACTCCCTCCTTTTCTGATTCTTCCTCTCCTGCTTGTCTCTTTGTCTCCCTCCGCCTCCTCGTCCTCCTCTTCCTGGTTTTCTTTCCTTTGTATTTATTCATTTTCTACTTTTTTTTCTCGGATATCATTATTTTCTTTCTTTTCTCCCTTCTGTTTTCTTTCTCCTTATCTCTTTTCTTGTATAATCTTTTACCTCGCAGCACCACTATTTTCTTTTTTACTTTACATTTCTTTGTATTCATCTCTCTCTCTCTCTCTCTCTCTCTCTCTCTCTCTCTCTCTCTCTCTCTCTCTCTCTCTCTCTCTCTCTTTGCTTTTCTCGTTTCTTGTCTTATCTTTCTTTTTTTTTTCTTTCCGTTCCGTTCTGACTTTATTTTCGATTTATATCTCTAGTATCTTTATTTTCTATTTCCTCTCTTACTTTTCTCTCCATATTCAATTTTTCTTTTTACCTCCATTAATATCCTGTATTGCTCTTTAGTCTCTTCATTTTTTTTTTCTTTCATTTCGTACTCCATTTTCTTTTATTTTTCACCCGTCTCTCCAACGTCAGCCTTCATTCACGTTATCTCCGTCCCATCGGTTTATCTTTTCTTTTCCTCCCAACAATACTAACATTTACTTTCCACTATCCACCTCCTTTCCTCAAGTGGCCTGGATTCACAGTACCTCTGAATAATAATAATAATAATAATATGTCCTTTAGCCCAGGACGGAGCTGCGGTATAAGCGGGTCACTGTAAATAAAGAATACTAGATAAAAACATAACACTGCCGGCAAACACTGTACACGTATTGGTAACATATGGCGGGCACGTGTTTATGATGGTGGTGGTATGGCAGCGTCAGCGATGTGATGGTGGTGGTGGTCGTGGTGGTGGTGGTAGTGGTGGTCCTGACGTATACAAAGTAGACAATGGTATATGATTATGTTGACTAAGTTTTCTCACCTCTCATATACTTGGAAAGATGTTTTCTTAGATGTGTTGTAAGCTTACTTTGTTGTGCGCTCAATTGTTCAGGACGATAAGTTTAGAAACCCCGCAGCTGTGTGGCAGAGGCGCGTGCCGACACCACGGGATGGGCGGGGTAAGGAAGGAGGGGGACGGGAGTAGGGGCGAGAGGTGAAACTTTATCCTCGCGAGGGGGCTGCGTGTCGTGGAGGAGGCAGGGACCTTGGCTGTGGTGTTGGGAGGAAGGGAGGGGAGAGCATAGCGACGGAGAGCGATGTCGTGTGTGTGTGTGTGTGTGTGTGCTTAGTGACGGGTCTCTGCTAGGAGCAACAAGTCACCCGCCATTTCCTTGAATAAACGGAATACCTTCTTGATAGTACTTAAAACCCTCCATTGTGATTAAATTTAGTCTGGCTGTACTACATTGTACTTCATAGGAGGCTTTACAAGGTTTGTTTCTTCGTTTCCTAATTGCAACAAGAATATTTCTTTTAATTAATGGGTTTCACTTGCATCGTATTGTATGATACAGTATTCTGGTGATATAAAGCATCAGTGGATTAACGGACCACAAAAATTTATCTTAATCTTTGTAGCATAGTGGTTTCAAGTGGAGGACTTCACGTTCTTCCTTTACTTTACAATACTTACTTTACAATACTAAACCGTATCATTCTTTCACAGATTGCTGAAAGGCCTGTGTTGCTCATCCAAACCTTGCGTTCATCTTCCGACCCCGCCTGACGTGCCGCGCAAGGGGAATGGGAGGTAATAGAAGTAACGTGGCCCAGGTTATTTCTGTCTGCCGGCGGACAGTCCCCAGTAGCCCAGCCCGCCTCCTGTCCTGCCGCCTGCCGCCTGCCGCCTGCCGCCTCGACCCACCTGGCCCCCTGTCTCTGGGTCATGCCACCACTACACAACACCCAACACCCGCCACCCCACACACACACCCTTGCCAGGTCGAGTGATTTGTGTGTATGTGGTGAGTAGCGTGATGATGGAAACAAGGCCTCATCTTGAAATCTCCAAGGTTGTGATAAGAATAAATTGAGTCGGCGAAAGTAAATAAGTTATAATATAGGTGATGGATAGACTATTTAAGATGATGTTTAGATACACATATGTTCCACAGATGAGGTTGCTCCAAATTCTGTTGAATAACTACAGGGTTACTTTATCATTCCCAGTATGTCCATCACACACACACACACACACACACACACACACACACACACACACACACACAGAGAGAGAGAGAGAGAGAGAGAGAGAGAGAGAGAGAGAGAGAGAGAGAGAGAGAGAGAGAGAGAGAGAGAGAGAGAGAGAGAGAGAGAGAGAGAGAGAGAGAGAGAGAGAGAGAGAGAGAGAGAGAGAGAGAGAGAGAGAGAGAGAGAGAGAGAGAGAGAGAGAGAGAGAGAGAGAAACAGTTTCCCTAAGCCCGTTTTCTTTCACTCATTGATGATAACCATAGTAAACTATAGTAAAGAAGAAAACATTAGATTGTAGATTTTCCTTTTCAGTAGTTTGTGTGTGTGGCTTAGGTCAGTAGAAGCCCCCGTGCCAGTGTTGCAGTATAGGCTGTAGGATGATGGGAAGGAAGTTTTAACCGCTGTAGGAAAAGGAAATGACATAAACACAGATGCTCAGTCACTCTTGGTGAGTATATTAGATGTGAAGTAAAGTAATTATCAGTGAAGGAAAGAGATGCACATATAGATTCTTGTATAAGTGCATCGTGTCTCCTCCCTAATATTCTTATGCATAACTCATGGTTCGTTCCAGCCCAGAAGTGCACAGTGCAGTGTCAAGAGACGTGGAAGAAGTAGAAACTGTGGTTCTTGCATCGGTGACTGGTGTGGCGCAGGAAGAGGCGAAGACATCACTGGATTCATCCTCTCATACGAAACGTAACTACTAAAACTAACTCATGGGATGTCATAACATTGCATCCCAAGCTGAGACAATGAAGACTAATTGATCTCTTCACTTCAATATATGTACTGGTTGTCATGGCAACGGACCATCGCTCCAATGATTGACGAGGATACGGGGCAAGCTAGCCAATGTTGAAGCAATGTTGCCGTCTGACCGCCAAGTGTGTACTCCGACAATGAAAGGCATGGAAATCAACGCACCATGGAACCATCCCGGAAGGAAAACAAAATACTAGGTTGTATATGGTTACATTGACTCACACACACACTTTATCACGTGCATGTAATAATGTATATAAAGAAACTATTGGCTGTGATGAAATAAATGTTGGTGGTTACTCTCTTGTTACACCTTGTGACGAGAGGAGGGGAATGGGAATTAAAAACGGGGGGGAGGGGGGGGCCTGAGAGCAGGAAATTAGACTAAGTTTAAGGTGAAACTTGCACATGGGTCAGGCACATAACTTCTTTCACATACATGGGGTGGGGCTTCTATGTGCAAATTTCACCTTAAACTTTTACCAACTTGTCCCCCCTCTTAATTCAAGGACAATAATTATGTACTTATGTATATATCTATTATTATACAAGAAGCACAACGCGTATGAATTACTTTTATTAAACAAATACAGTTCACACTAAAGTAAGGTAAATGATTTCGCAAATCTGTATCTAGCAAACCTGCATCTAGATTCTCCAATGGTCACTACCACACAATCTGCTGGGTGAAGGACTCCTGTGACCGCCAACAGATGCAGCACTAGGACCACACTGCCAATAAAGAACCATCATCTCCAAGAAACAACCACAATTCAAGTAGTCTCTAATACTTATCACAGACAAGACAATTTTATAACGTCACCAAACCGATGTTGTGAGAGAACCCCTGCTGCTACGGTGTGGGGGTTGAGAGACCACCTACGCTCCCATGAACTGAGGAAGACAAAAATTTTAATACCAAATAATGCAGCGAATCTACAGAATAATATTTTTTGTCCCCAGAATTTCCCTACAGCAAATGACCACAACTGACAACTACTCCTCTCCCTTACTGCATACACTAATACTTGTTTCCTCACCTGCTCATAATCTGCTCACACTGCAAGAACTGAAAGACAAAGGATGGATTAGTGATATTGATATTTATGATAGAACACTTGCACTACCTTAATACAAGGCTGCAAGCGATAAAATATTGATTTATATGACATACCCAACAACATAACCTACATCATTATAATTGAAAGCTGAACCCAAATTAACACATGGTCAGGACAGTTGTAGAATTAAGTAAAATATCTTCAGCCATGTGAACACAACTCGAGAGAGAGAGAGAGAGAGAGAGAGAGAGAGAGAGAGAGAGAGAGAGAGAGAGAGAGAGAGAGAGAGAGAGAGAGAGAGAGAGAGAGAGAGAGAGAGAGAGAGAGAGAGAGAGAGAGAGAGAGAGAGAGAGAGAGAGAGACAAAAAAATAAACAAATATAGATAATATAACCATCACTAGATAAACACCGATACCAAGAGGAACGCACCTACAAACAGTCCATCTTGCGCACCACCTGTTCTCACAAGGCACTAGGCGAGGGTTGCCATGGCGACGCACCAAACACTGCTGGCTGTCTCCCTTGTGTCTCGCTCCTCGCTCTGGCGTTGCCTTGCCACCAACACGCCTCTGTAATGTACCACAGCGCTAACACACGAGGGAAATGGCATGGTAAGATGGTCAAAACACATTATACACTTTAAGGACACGTATACACACCTCTCACCATCTGAAATCAAGTGTAATACTATACTAGCTTCGAAAACTTGGTACAGGGGGGGGGAGTATATTATGGAGTGATTTACTTTATTGATAATATGGTTACTAAACACTAACATACGCGCTAATCACAGTCAGAAATCATGTATGGAACCAGTATGTAGATCTTCGAAAATTTGTCAGGGGAAATGTGAAAGCACCATTTAGTGAATTACCAATTTCCTAGTAGATAATTATAATAAATGTTGACAACACATATACGTGCCAATTAAACCTAGCCATGGCATGGAAGTCAAACTTGTACCTAATGTGTGTGTGTGTGTGTGTGTGTGTGATTACCATTGCATTTACTCCAGCTACATTACTTTTACTTATAGAGGAGCACCGCCACAGTTAGCCCCAGCCATGGCAGACATGCTGGAGTATTATCAGCAGATTGGGGAACTAAAGAAAGCTGTGAGAGAAAGGTATGCTTTTGTACTATCACCATAATGATCTCTTCTATTTCACATTATGTACCATTGTTATTACCTTTTTCTTCTATCAGCATTAATAATATTACTACTATGATATATGAAGAAGCAAAATATACAAACTATTTTTTTTTCATTCATATATTACTGCCATGGAGTCTGAACTGTAGAACTGCATCTACTTTAGGCCACTAGTTTACAATATTAATTCTTCTCAACAAAATGAATCTTGGATCAAAGCCATGAGAATTGAGGTAAACAATGAAGTGAAAGCAATGACAAACTGCCTGGTGCATTGCAGAGTATAATTTTATTCACTATTAAAATCTCCAAACTTCATATAATCCTGCATCAGAATAAATGAATGTTAAATTGTAGTGAAGGAATTGCTCATTATAAAATGTGGAATACAAATAATCTAATAGTGTGTGGAATCAAATGAGAGAAATCCTATATTGCTGAATGGATTAGAGAACGAAGAAGAGTGTTAGGTGGTGTACACTATTTAACTTACCTATTCATTGTGTATTCTGCAGGGAGCTTCACCGCCTGGAGCTGGAGAAACAGGCTCTACTCACTGCCCAGAAGAAAGAAAGGAGGTAAATTAACCATCTTTGCATCATAAAAAATAAATGTTGAATAATAATAACGAGATTTATACTACACTTCTCTACACTACCAGTTGCTTCACTAGACACTCAATAGTAAAATGATCATGACTGATAAATATTACTATTTACTATCTATTAATAGACTATATAACTATGTCAGATTGTTTGCTCTTTATTGTCTCTAATAACATGTCACTGCATTTGACAGACATGAGGACTTCAAGGATAAAATCAGAGACATTCAGAGGGAGCTGGCACAGAAAGAGAGGGAAGCAGCACAGAATTTCCAAAGTTTATTAGCACGAGTGGACTCCATCAGGAGGGAACACCAGGTCCTTGCAGCACACACTGAACAACTAAGGCAGAGGAAGGTGAGTCACAACACAATCTAATTCTAAACCATCATCCAGTTTATGTCTCCTCCACTACACTGTACTTTTTATTCAATTGAACTGATATCTACTAGTACCAGCTCTCATATACTACAAAATCAAACTGGCTTTTAGAAGGTGAATAACTTATCAGTGAATCTGCTGGAAATGTTTTGAAAACTTTGTGAGTGAGAAATAACTAGTTTTACTCACTTTACAGGCATACACAGCCTTATCTAATTTTAACAATGCATCCTCTTTTTCAAACATAACGGGTATGAAAAGGTAGTATCAAATACATCTTATCATTGTGCAAGACCAAGAGCCAGATAGTTCATAGATGTTCTATTCACCAATTGGTTTTACTTTTCAGCTTCAGTATGAGATGACCTTGAAGAGTGCAAACCCAATACTTCATACTTCAATGCCCCATGACCTGTCTGGATTTTTTGGTAATTTCAAGTCCTACAACAGATGAAATTATAAACTCATGATGTGCTCTAAATGTTGTGTTTCAAGGAATTTAACTACACACCAGTTGGTTTGTATTCACATCAACTACCTAATATGTTTCAAGAGTGACATTCATTACAGGTCATGGAATTAATCAGTATGCTAACTGTACTTTAACTTGCAGATGATACAACTTGGAAGGGCCACTTGCCAGCCACCAGCACACCACTCTCCAAACCACAGCTGCAGCAACCTATCCTCCCCACACACTCTTTTATGTCACCCATAGGCTCATACAACACTACTTCAACGGGCCATATGCCAACCCAACCTGCCAACAGAGATGTGAGAGGAGCGAGTCTAAAGACAAATAAGCAACAGCAATTTGCAGTTCCAATGGCCAGTCTATCCATGCCAAGTACTGGCAGCCTGACAGAAGAATCCTTGCCTCATAGCCTCAAAACACCATCACTTACTCAGCCAGGGAGTATGATGAAGACTCCATCCACCTACAGCCAGCCATCTCATATGGATTACAGGATTCCACGTGATAGTTCCAGAGACCCACCACCTCATGAAGAAATGGTTTTACATCCTCAGCCTAACATGACTAAAGCTTCTATCTATGGCCAGACTCCTCATCCAGATTATAGGATTCCTCAAATTTCCAGAGAAGCACCAACTACTCTGCAAGCAAATAGAGAACCACTAAATCAAAATGGACTGGTTTCTCAAGGTTATATGACCAACACTCCAGTGCCCCCTCTGTCTCACAGCCACCACCCTCTTGGAGATTATGCTTCAAGAGAACCACTCATTCATGATTTTACAACAGTGCCAAATAGCCATCAGTCCAATGCCCAAACACTGATTCAAGGCAATATGGTTGGTACCCAAATAAGCCCCACCCAGCCCTCTCATGGAGATTACACAAGTCCTCTTATTTCCCGAGAATCACAAGCTGACATAAGAAAAGCATCACCTACTCAAATTAACACTGCTCAGACACCAATGGCACATGTTAGTCCACCTCATCAAGGCTATATGACTGCTAATGATCCTACTAGACAAGTCATCCTTCAGAGTCACCCACACACTCAACCTATTACTAGAGACTCACTGGAATATAACAGAAGCATGAACATGAATCCTTCCCAAATTCATTCAGATCCATTGGTTACTACTAAACCCCCAACAAATATTCCCCTTCATTTACAGAATGTTCCATATTCAAACAGCACTGACATGAATTATTTGAATCAATCACCATCAGGCCTTCCACCACAGCAACTTTCTGGTGCAAGCTCTCTCCCAACCAATGGTTACCCCCCTACAATGCACACTAATCATCCTGCTGGCTCAATAGATGGAGTCTCCAACTACTCACCAGCTAAACCTATACCAGACAGAGGCTACGAGCCAGAATATATAAGTCCTCGTGCTAAAACTCTTCCATATGATTCTCTCCATCATGAAATACACACACCTTCATCAAATATCACTATGCATCCAGATTCAGACACACAGCATAACAGAGCTACACTTCCTTCATCTTCTGAAATAGGTAATCCTCAATCAAACTTACTTGTCAATAGAGAAATACCAGAGAATGATACTAATGTTTTAAGAGGATCCATGTTAAGGCAAGATCCAGTAGAGGTGGTGCATGAGATGCCCAGCAATGTAAGGGAAGGAGAGATTCCTTACAGAACACCTGCAGTGCCTAATGTTGATGATAAACCAAGGGAAACATTTGGCTCTACAAGATACTATGATGAAAGAACACAAAATGGCAGCCCTAGGAGAAATGAAACTGAAAAGAACCAAAGCAGTAACCTTCCAATAGCAAAACCATATGAAAACAGTAACAACTTTTCCGTATCAAAACCATATGCTGCTCCAACTCATGATAGCATTATACAAAGCAGGGAATATAATGGAGAAACATCTACTCCTGAAAGAAATGCAATGTACAATGTACCATCAACAAACACCGAGGCAACATCAATAGATGCCAAGCACAATTCAAAGTCTCACACAGAACCTTATTTATCATCATCAAGTGAAGCAGTAGTCAATGTACAGCAGGAAAATTACCAGACACCTAGCCAAGTTCAGACAATAGATGAATCACAGCCGCATGAAACCAATGCATACAATTCTGAAATGCACAACAGAATGACACCTCTCACACAGCAACAGGGAGAAGCCAAACAGGGGGATGTGGAGTTTATAGAGAAGAAGGAAGTTACCACACAAGACTCTCCATCCCAAGCACCCACAATATATAACAGTCCTGAAAGGCAGTCCATCTCTTCCAGCAAGTCCCTATCCTTAGCAACCACACAATGCAATCCAGTCATAAATACTTCAGCCCAACCTTCTGAAACAACACAGAATGAGGTCAAGAGTCCTGACAGGCATTCCAGCTCTTCCAAGGAGTCTCCCCAGTCACTACCACCAAAAAGCAACACCAGACCTACTTCTGCCTTGCCATCTAAACCACCAGTGCATGATGTGGATGACAGTGACACAGATTTCTTTGATCAAAACATCAATGTGACAAGTGAGTATTACCAGCATGTCTATTTTTCTAGGTATGTTGAGGTTACAATTTCTTTATCTATCTATCTATCAGGTTGACAATCCCAGACATAGCACTACACACATATACACACATCATTCACACTCCTTGGTTTGTATTCTAAAACACTGGTCTTATGGTATTTTTCAAAGTCTCCAAAGATTAATAGCTTGGTTCTCAAAGTGATTTTCATGTTAATAAGGTAGCAATCTTGTTAATCTGTCCCTAGAACTATACAAGCACTCTTAAACCATCTAACCTCAACTAGAACCTTCTAAAAGTAATGATGGTGAAGTTCAGTAGTGTATCAGAATGTTTCTTAGCCTTGTCAAATTTATATATATATATATATATATATATATATATATATATATATATATATATATATATATATATATATATATATATATATATACTATAACCATATAACATTTTCAAGGAATTAAAGCATTATGGTTTTTGACAGATTCTGCAGCATACAGATCCCTAGTGGGTGGTGTGAGGAAAGGATCAGAAGGCACAGACAGCGAGCTAGATGAGGCTGAAGGACAGGTGTCAGCCATTATCTCCAAGCCACAGACTCCACTATCAAGGTACAAATTCACAAAAATGCCAAGCAATCTTATCAAGGTTACCCGAATGACGATGTAAATTGGTTATTTTGTTATCTTTTAAGTATTCTACTGACTCTGATAAGAAGGATTTATGGAAAGAAAATAACTTTCTCTCTCTCTCTCTCTCTCTCTCTCTCTCTCTCTCTCTCTCTCTCTCTCTCTCTCTCTCTCTCTCTCTCTCTCTCTCTCTCTCCAAATAAACTCAGTTATTTAGTTATTCTAATTCAGTAATTTCTAAAATTACCATCCTTACAGACCAGCATTCAAGCCATTTGCTGCCAGCATTCCCTCCCTGAGACCCACCCTGCCAGACCCAGACACAGACAGCGTGGACAGCGTGGAGGCTGCCATACAAGCAGCCATGAAGAAAAAAGGTGAGAGTAACTAGGCTCTTTTTTTAGATAATAGTAAATACAGATGAAAAAAATGTAATAGGAATAAAAACTATGAAAAATCAACACTACTAAAATCTGATAATGTGTCATGGAAGAGAAGCACTGATGCTGGTGGTCAAACCATCAGTATTCATGCTATACCCTTCATCAAGCTGCAGTTCATATAAATTCATAGTTTTGTGTAAATGTGTTATACATATCTACACAGTGTTTTATCTGTAGTAAACTAGGTGGGTAATCCAATACTGACTTGCTCAGAGAACAGTGTTTAAACTAAATTTACCATACTGCTTGTGCCCAATAAAAGTTAGATGAGATGTGAGAGATAGAAAAAAAGAATGATCTTAAACATGGGCAAGACAAATTAATATTATACATAGATGACTTTCAATGCTACTTAAAAGGTTAGAGGACAAAAGGCATTCAAGTATGTAAATACGATCTGTAAAATAGGACTCATCTAGTTTAATAGAGCAATTTTGGAATATTTCAGATCTTGAAGCAGTAAAAGAGTCCCCAAGAGAAACTCCACAACATTCACCTTCATCCTCTCTGAAAGAAGAAGCCAAATTAGAAACAGCCACTGAGCTTGTCAAGCCTTTGCCAGTTAAGTCTGGAATAGATGAAGCATCTGGCAAGAAGACACAGAACACAGCTACTGCTTTGCAAATTAATCTAGATTCAGAATGTGAATCATATGAAGTCAGTGGAGGAGGAGAGGCCTCAGATGAAGATGACTTTGATTTTTATGATAAATTCTGATTAAGCTTTATCTTTATAAGTGGAGAAAGTTGCTAGGATTCTGAAGCATCTATCCACACCTAATCCAAATTAATGAGGGTTCTGCACACACTCAAATGTCCTATGTATTAAAAAGTTATGAAAAAGAAAGGACAAGTCAAGAAAATGTTAAAATATCCTTTCCCCCACACAAAAAAATACCAATAGAAACAATTGCCAAATGTATAGGCCAAATTAAATTAAATTGAAAGGTCTTATTCTCTTTTGAGACATGTAGGAAGATAGTATTGATGCCTATGTACTGTACTTTACTTAAAATTAGCTACAGTCCACTCCTGTGGCAGTTTCAGCATGCATTATATATTGTGTAGCTGCTCAAATATTGCAGTTTGCAGTATGAATACCTGTGCAATAGGTAATGCTTACTTCATAGCTAAAGTTTAGTTATGAAATAATAATTAACCAGGAGTAGACTAACTGCAGTCCATCCACTTCTGGTTTGTGCTTTGGCTGTGCTGCATTCATTAAGTTGTGATCGTTTGTAAGTAGATTATGAATTAAAATGTGGAGACTTTCTTTTACCTGATATAAAGCTGCTAATGCCAGTATTAACAGTATTCATTATCAGTGTTCTTACACTTTCTGACTATCCCTCTACATAGTTGATGAATTTATTTCCATTGAAACAGTTTTCTTTTTGTTACTGACAAGGACTATCAGTCCTTGTCAGTAACACCTGGCATGACTGCTTATTGTGGTAATATACTCTCTATACTCGTACTTCGATTTTTTTTTTTTTTTTTTTGTGTGTGTGTGCGTGCGTGCGCGCGCGCGAGCACACGACTATCACAATCACGCTGATTCATTTGAAAACCACCACATTGTGCCCCCCCCCCCCCCCATAAATGTTTTTAGTTGGGTTAGAATAGCTTAAATCTGGGTAGTTTTAAGGTTAAGTTAGCTTAGATTAAGTTTGTTTTGGGTTTAATTGGTCAAGGACATCAAAATCGACTAAATTTAAAATAATTGCTAGGATATTATTTCAGAATTACGTCCTACTCTGCATGTAATAAGTATCAATACACTTAAATATCTAATAATAGAGGAAATACATACAATGTAAATGTAAGGTAAACAACCGAGTAAGTGAAGGACAACATGATATGGCTACGTCTCTAAAGGTAGGTAAAGAACTTCCACTTGAAAAACTGCGAACCATGAGTAACTCGTATGGTGAGACATCTGACGAACAACAGAAAGAAATGATAAGTGCCCAAGATCATGAATTAAATATATCATGGGGGAAGGGTAATGATTCATAATCGTTCCTTAGACGCCGCTGACCGCTGAGCGCCAGAAAACTTTACCTTGGTGTTCTGCTCCCGCCTCATCCTAACATGATAAGCAACTTGCCTATTTCTCTCGCAGCTTCCCTTATCATGCATCTACCAAGCAATTTTGAAATCCATAGATAATTACCTCAGCAAAGCAATACCAGTGACGTGGGTGTCCGCCGCCACTTCCACGTCCGCGACTCTTCTACAATGGTCAGCCAACCAGCAGCCGGGCAAGGCGGAGGGAGTAGGTAGGGGAGGGTCCACAAGTTTCGAAACTCTAGACTGAACTTGATATTGCCTTTTTTTCTCCTTACTTTCTCTTATAACACTAGTGTCCAGCCACAATCCATCCTTACATCTCCTTTAGAAGTAGAGATAAATCAACTATAGTTTAATATCATGTGATATATACACATTAGGCTAGAAAGTGTTCATTACTATCTACTAGCTCAGAGTTGTTTCTAATGACCATTTGAACCACTTTTGAAGCTATTTGGCAGGGAAGACATTGGAACTATGATATGTTAATATTTCTACAAACACATTGGCTGAGTTTTGACTTGCATCTTATAAACAATAGATGTAGTAGATATTTGTTGGTATATACAGCAATGCATACCTACATACTTACACTGCTCAGACGAGTCCAGTAACGGCTATGAATAACAAACCTTTACATAGTTATAATTATCATCCCTGAATATGATATCAACGCCTGAAAAAAGAAAAGGAAAGAAAAATAAGGTCTCTACTAAGGTTATTATGTACGTATAGCACTATGCATGATCGACGTTATCTTTCTGTCTGCATGCTTTGACAAGCAAGGCTAAGTGGATTACAGGTAATTAAGATAATGGTGCTTATCATGTCAAGTTGTTCTTTCCGTTTCTTTTCTCTTTCCTTTCTTTCTTAATATAAGGCACATATTAAAGTAATCTTCATCGCCAACATTTTCCAGATTGTGGTGAATGAACAGAATTAAATGTTCTTTTACTTAATTGATCAACATTATTTAACCAAAATGAATACATACGAACGAACACGGATTATGTGACGCGGTTTGGTATTCCTACCTCTGACTCAAACCTAAGCACTTCGAAAGGAGGGTGAAGAGGCTATTTGAGTTATTACATAATTACCTGTCAGCTCTCAAAGTAAATACTCGCATGTTTTTTTTTTTCCTTTAAACGCTGCGTGGCTGTAACATGAGGCAGATTTTAATTATTCGAGTATCTTTCAAGTGTTTGCAGCTGATCCTCAACGATAAGATGAGTCGGAAATGACTATCCTCTCTCATTCTAGAGCCACGGAATGTGGATTATGGCAAATTGCCTCATTTAGCTATGGTAGTGCAAAGTTAGTAAGCTTATTTGCTTACTTAACTTGTTCTAACGTTAAGCAGAATCATTCAACCTTTGTCTAATTCAGTCTAATTCATTTCAAAACTCCAGTTAGTATGGTTTTGATTTTCTCCATTGTATTTATAAATATGTATGAATATATGCATTTATAATCACACAATACTCATGCTAGAATGTATCCCACACAAGAGAGTTATGTGGTGGCCACGTGATCCCAAGTGTGTGAGGCAAGTAGGTGTGTCATATCAGGAAAGTTTAGGCTGTGACGTTCTAGCACTCTGAGAAAGGCGGCTCCCTATGGTCTCGGGCGCGCCTGGCTGTTGCGTCACAGTCTTCACGACCGAAAGCTATGTACTATGGTGACTTCTTAATAGCGACGTGATAACAATGTATGTATATGAACTCGAGACAGATACTTTTTTTTCATTTGTATCTAGGCATGTTCTACAAGTTTCACCATTATTGTTTTACCGTTTTGGTCGGGGAAGATGAAGGCGTGAGTGGATTTGTGGCAATGTCAGCGTGGCAGCTGTGCATCTCTTAGCGGTAGCCTAGTTGGCCCTCGATGCTCTCGGTAGATAACACAAAGGCTCCTTATCGTGTGATGAAGGACTGGGTTCACGTGCTGTATTTATTTCGTGAACTCAAACGTGCGTACCTCGCATCAATCGTTATAGCAGCCTTACGCAGATGTGACAGACCCATCTGTACAATGATCATTATCAACGCTTGATTCAGCCACTCTGACCCGTCACCCCATTGATGCGCAGCTGTGCAGCTGTGGGTGCCAGTGACGAAGCCAGCGGGCATCTGCATGATAGGAAATGCTGGAGAACAATTAACGAACCATATGAGGCAGCCAAGGCCGAGCCTGTCCGGCGCCTGGCCACTTCGCTCCACTTGATCTTATCATTAATATCTGTGCCGGTAAGATCCATTCAGAGTAACATGGTGGCGAGCGACAGATGAGCACGTCCAGTGTATAGTGCGTTGAGACCGAGCCAACACGGGACTGTAGTCTGCAGCTTTATTTTGGTGATATAAAGGCTGAGGGAAGTTCCGTGGTGTTGTGAATCATACTGTATGATAGTGAAAAAGAAAATCTACAAAGAACGCAGTGCAACGTAACGACTGAAAACAAACAATCTGATCTCAGAAGGAAGGTTCCGTGTCAAGTCGCGGGGGGCCCTGGTGAGTGCCACGCTGCCCCTGCTGAAGGCAAGGCACGCTCTCTTTGTTTATTCTGTGATTAAAGTCGATAGTTGGACTGCCGCAAGAAATCTATTGAAGGTGAAATAGTATAATTTATAAAAAGAAATAAGATGTATAGAAAAAAAATGTGAGGGAAAAGTATTGTAACGTTAATAAAATACAAATAAATGAAAAAAGGATAGAAAATAAGGTTAGAAATGCAAAAAAATAATATATTGCGCACACTCTCGCAGGAATAAACCATACTTGTGCTGAACCATTTAACTATTATAGGATTCATGAGATGAGAGTTCAACAAAAACAATTTGCTGGACCATAGTTATGGCGGCGCACTGCGTCAAGGATGATTATCTGATAATTGTTATAAAAGCGGCCACGAGGTCGTGAGGGCTGCCCGTGGTGGTGCGTGAGGGACACGACCTAATTGTGAAGGATGGACTGATAGCAAGCAGCCTTCAATTGCATGAAAGCAATGTGACTATCGATTCTTCATTATATTTCACATTTTGAAATAGATTTTAAAATTTACTTTTTGATATCTTATATATATATATAT
>CM035192.1:8176052-8199781 GCA_020233015.1 Callinectes sapidus
GAGAGAGAGAGAGAGAGAGAGAGAGAGAGAGAGAGAGAGAGAGAGAGAGAGAACTTTAGGTTAAATCTAAATCATACCCAACACAAGACTTGATCACCTACTTGTCTGGTGCAATATTTACACCAACGCGGGGAACAGAAAGCGAGGTGATGATGGTGATATGCCCGTACAGATGTGGAGATCAGGATTCGAGGGGCACGCGGCCTGGGCACACCTGAAGGGCGGCGGGGGCATCAAGTGGGACCGCGGGGGACGAGACCTGGAGGTGGCGCTGAAGTATGAACATCCCGGGGCGGCCGTGCACGTCCTGGAGACCACTATATCCTTCAGCGTGTCCCAGGTGAGTACAGATGGAAGACTGATCAACACATGTTAATGAGGATACCAATTGTTCTATCATTTTTCATATCAATTTGAATAATTTTTATCCACGGCGACATGGTGCTTGCATGTTGTTGTTGTTTTTTTCAATATCAACAATTTATACTATGAGTATCCCAAAATAAGTTCCATACATGTAATACATCCCAATAACCTAATTTACAGCCCCTGTACCCACCCCTGACCCTGGTGCTGGCTACGAGGTTCAACCTGAACGGCGCCTATCATCTCGCCGTCACCGCGAACTGTCATTCGGAGCAGGTAAGGCTGAGGAGAACTCCACTACTACGCTCACTATCAATGTGACGAACGACAAAATACTTCAATGGAACTTTTTATAGGAGCGCTACCTGGTGACGGCAGCCATGAAGCATCCCAGAGGCAGCAGCGGCCTGCGTCTTATGGTGCGGAAGGTCGGCATTACTTATGGTTCCCTTCTGGCTTGTTTCCACGATGACTTCACCATGCAGGTCACCGGAGCTTACACGTACGTGTAAATCCTCTTAGCGATTATGAAAACACTCTCTGGAATTGAATTGTGAGTGCATGAGTTTGTTAAGCTTTGGGGTCACTGGCTCAGTTCTAAAACACATAAAGAAAAGGTTAACTGATGTGCCAATCCCTGAAAGCAAAAGAATGTAAGAATTATCCAAAACTGGAGAGGAAATGTCATGCTCATACACTGCGTAATGATGATGATAATTAGCGCTCAGTTACTGCCAAATAACATGATGCAATGTCTCTCTTGGGTTATTCACACCACAAAGGGCACGGGACGCAGAGCAGGAGATGCTGGCCACCTTCAAGACGTCGGTGCTGCCGGAGCCCAATGGCTACACCCTCAAGCTAGTGAAGAAGGTGCTCATGCAGAGTATCGAGCTGCTGGCCTTCCTCGCTCAGAGCGGCGCGCAACCGGATTGGGTCTACGCCTACAGGTAATAAATAGATAACGGGCGAGTTCTCAATATAAAGAAATCCAAATGGCTGTCACAATATTTTCTCCTTGCCTCGTGTCTGTAGCGCTATCAGAATGTGTCTGTCTATAATGGTACCACAATATTCTCCCTTTGCTTGGTGTCGCAGAGTGGCGGGGCAGATCAAGCGGGACATCAAAGGGCGGCTGAGGACGATGGTGGTCGAGGACACCTTCACCCACCATATCCTGCAGACGCTAGTGGAGGAGTACAAGTTCTTCCAACTGCTCGTCAATAATCACTTCGATGAGGCACGTGCTACACACACACACAAACACACACACACACACACACACACACACACACACACACACACACACACACACACACACACACACACATACACACACACACACGTGTAGATGTCCTCATTAATTCACGTTCTATTGGTAACATGATTCGATGGCAAGACTTGAGGCAGTTTCTTGAGTGTAGCTTAGGACAGACACTCATTCTATTAGTAGTGAAGGAATGTAACTCGATAACACGAGGAATTATGACAAACACATATAACCTTCTCTTCACTACCGTCAGATGGAGTTGGAGGTGACGTTCTTGGAGTTTTGGCCAACAACGAAGGTTTCTGGCACGCTGCGGAAGGGGAAGGATACCCAGTTGTCCCTCACCGTCACCACGCCAGCCCTCAAACACCTGCTAGAGGGGCGCATCTTGTTCAGTGAGACTCGCAGGCTGCTTTTCGATAACAAAATAATTTGTCTTCAACCATGATATCGATATTCAAGTTACATTTTCCTTTGTTTTCCAAGTTTTCTTCAGCTATCCTTGTCCACTGCCTTTTCTTAGTATTTATAGTTACGCTTCAAGTACAGCGCTGCATTACCTTCTTTCCCTCTCGCAAAATTCTTTCAATAATTGTCCTCAAGACCCTTTCATTAGTTTTTATGATCTCTTCTTGGACTGACCACCTCGTGGGTTGATAGCTCATTAACACTTAGGACAAGATGAAGAAAACTTCAAGTCGCACATTCATGAAAGGGCATTTCCAAACCAATGGCGCTGATATCATGGATATTCTCGTTTCTCTCTCTAATGAAGTTTTCCTTCTTTTATCCGCTCGTTCACCGCGGGTGGTGGGGCCAGGCAGTGGTGAGTGGCGGTCAGCCCACAGTGGATCCTTGGCGTACACACAGCGGGACAAGGGGGGACGCGTCGTGCCCATCAAGGTGGAACTGGAAGCCAGCAGATGGAACAGCAACAAACAGAAGTACAACTTGTTATTCCAGTGTTCGCCTCCTCAGGTAAGGATTGACCACAGAAGGATTTAGATGATTTTGTCCCTCGCCTTTTTTCTGGTTAGAAATTGGTGCCTTGTACGAAACTCCTAAAATCTTTTTTCTTTCTTCCTTTTTTTGTTGTTGTTATTTGCATTTTCTTTTCTTTGGTGACTCCCATTTTTTTGCAGCGAAACCGCAATTTCATCCGACCATCTCACTCTGTTTCTTCCACTTTTAATGGCAATGAAATACGCAATACGCTAAAATCAAAATACACCCATTGATCATCCTGAAGCTGTGTATCAAAGTCCAGATATACACAGGTGCACATAGCCAAGGAGCTGCCATTCACCCCTGACCACGGCCTGGGAGACATGCGGTATCCCTTAGAGCAGCCCCCTCGAGCCTCAGCCATCACCAGCTTCCAAGCCACACTGGAGGTGACGCGGGATCCCACCTACAACCAATACAGTGAGTCGCCTTGCCTTGATTGCTTTCGCTCTCAAATATTCAAATTTCCTATCTCATCTCAAAGTGCTTTTTACAGCTGGCCAATGGAAGGATCTCTTCTTTGAAATGGCTAAATCAAGGATTTTGCGTATCATCTCTATTCATGACGTCTGCTAAATTGTGGCAGGCTGTAGTGGAAGCTACAACCAGTAAGTCGACGTCTATGAAGTCTAACGGGATTTAAAGAACGCTCTCTTGTTTCTGGTGATTGTTCAACCAGAAATTTACACAATCAACAGAGAAAGATACACGAAAACTTGACTCATCATTTCCGATATCACTGAAAATAGTCGTACAGAGAGTCTGCGTTTCTAATAATAGTTCAGCAACGATTCCATTTTGCCAATATGAAAAACACAAATCGAAACCTGACTCAATATTTATGGCGTCTTTGAAAATAATTCTAAAAATGGTGTAAAGCGTTTGTTTCCTCCGTTGCAGAGGTGACGTGGGAGACAGACGAGACGATAAGCTACAGCAAGGTGGTGGTGGCCAGAAACTCCCACGGCGGCAATGGTCTCGTGCAGTACCGGCGCCACGTGAAGGCCATCCCCAAGTCTGAAATCGAGTATTTGCTGGAGGGAAACTACCGCCGAGTGGCCAATGAAGTCATGTTCTCTTGCACCCTTGACCAGTCCTCCATCGGCAGGGTACGTGATGCGGACACACACACACACACACACACACACACACACACACACACACACACTTCGCTACAGGGACTGCCACGTGTAGATTTGATGGCTTCCTACAGTTTCCCTTATTTTCTAATGTTCTCATCTACTGCACCTCTTCCATCTGTCCCTAGCCCCGTGCCATCAACTTCCTACACTCTGAGGGTGAGGGCTACACGGAGCTGCTCCTTGACTTGTTCGCCGAGGAGAGTGACCAGGTGATCCTTGTCATCATGAACCTTCCTGAGCACTTCAGATTTAGAATTGGACAGGTAAGAAAGTGCAGCCTGATCTGTTTTGTTAAATTGGTTGAAGATAAACATATGATGGTGTTTAAAGTGCCGAAAGTTGGATCTTTTATGTGTGAGAGGCACTGGTGTAGGACAACAAAGAGAGCAAAAAATCAAAGCCCCACTGAGGTGCCAGTCTCTAAAGCTCAAAAAGGATCATCTAAAATTGGAGACCAAGTGTCTTGAACTCAAAAGAAGGAAAAATAAAAATTAAAATTAAAAAGTAGACAAGAAGCTTCAAAGTTTACCAAAAAATAAATAAATAAATAAAAAATAAATAAAATTAATAATTCGGAGGAGTTGATAAGACTCTGCACTTTTCAAATACTATATGCATTGTTTGGCAGTACGGGAACACCTTCCTGCTCCTGGGATACCAAAGCGACATAGATGACGAAGGAGACATTGTGTATAAAGTACAGGTAAGAGTATAAGACATGTCTGTTATGACGAAGTATGAAATAGTAAGGTGTGTGTGTGAGAGAAAGAGTCTGTAATGGTGACATGTCTACAGGTTCAGAACTCAGGGCGTACGGTGGAACTGTGGAGCGGGAATGAAGAAGAGGACACCAGGACGTGCATGGTGGCCGGGGTGATGCTGGAGACCCCCACGCTGGCGCCAACACACAACATGGTCAAGCTGTGTCCCGGCAATACCCATTACGCGATGGTACAGGCGCTGGGTGTAGGTAGGTACTGAAAAACACACACACACACACACACACACACACACACACACACACACACACACACACACACACACACACACACACACACACAACCTGATTTCGCTTGTCAATGAGCTTACTATAATTTGCAGGAATACCTTACGCGTTTGTCTGTCGCGAACTGAAGAAGCGAGTAAGAAGTGAGCCCACATTCTCAAACGTTTCAGCTTCTTACTTATATTCTTAATATTTCAACAGGCATTCGTGGAAATCATTGGTATCTTCAAGAGTGTCACGACTATTTTGACAATCTGAATCATCAAAAAACTCAATATGAGGACCTAACCAATCATTTCAAACAACATATATTTTATGGACATAGGAGCGCGCGCGCGAACACACACACGCACGTACGCACGCACGCATGCACACACACACACACACACACACACACACACACACACACACACACACACACACACACATAGTATAACATTTCTTCCCAACTTGCTTCAGAGAAACACGAGGGACCGTATCTGAAGGTGGGCCAGATTTCTGGTCCCGGGGGTCTGGGTCTACAGGTGGGCACAGGAAGACTGCGGCCACTGGACACTCCTCCGGCTCTCACCCTCACGGCTAATGTTCAGAAGGAGGTGCTGGAGGTGCTCACTGACTGGCAGGTGCCGTCACTCTCGAGGTTGAAGGTGGGCAGCGCAGAACATTTATGTTCCTATAAATTAGTCACTTCCTCATGAAAACATATCGCTTGTTTTACATAGTACACACTCTTATTTCAAGCAAGTTTTCACAAAAAAAATGCACCTCATACAAACTGACAATAAAATCTGAGCAAATGAATCATGTATATGCATATTTATGTATATATTGTACATAAGCTACTTATCGCCACCGTCAGTCGACTTAAGCTACGAGTAGATACGTAAGTATGCACATTTAAGTTTCATGGGCAGTTTGGGCTGCAAGACACTTTCTTTCCCTCAGGCAGAGTTTGCTTCTCGCGGGACCTCCACAGTGGAGGCGCTCAGAAACTTCGGCTACCCTACAGTGGTGATTGAAGGCGGCCTTTACCTCAACCTGCTCGTCAGCGACACAGAAGACCTTCTCGATCAGGCGTTTAACTTTACCCGCTCCACTTCCGCACAATTGTAAGTTCTCACTGTAACAAATCACTTAATTCATCAATATTTTCATGTTATTATGAGATGCACTGTGAAGAGAAACAAAATGTCTTAATTCGTTTCTTTGCTGCAGATGGACGAAGGTGGCGGGCGATGTCCTCAGCAAGAATGGAGGTGTGTTCCATGAGATAAGCAGAGCCGCGGTGAGTCAAGCTGAGGCTGTGGTGGACACCTGTGTGACGGCAGCGCACGCTGCCTTTACCAAACTGAAAGTCTCGGTTGAAAACGTCGCTACTTCCACAGTCACTTTGCTACAGAACGTTACTACAGACGCGATGAATACGTTCAGTAAGTTCCTCACTCTTTCAGAGCCACAGCGCACTGGGTAGGCTTGTCGCGTCATACAAACAAACTTTTTCCAGTGGGTCACTTTTCAGATCCCACACTCATTACTTTCCGAAGTGAGACAAACATTAAGTTATTGCAGTAAACGTTACTACTCATGTATACGATTTGGTCCTGAAAGGAATAAGGAAGCAGTGCGCAATAACATACACGATGTTGCAGATGCAGCCGAGCAGCGAATGGTGGGGGCAGTGAGCGGGGTGACAGCCAGGTTGCACCACCACCTAGGGCCGCCCCTCACACGAGTGCGCGCCACCCTGGCAGCCCTTAGTTATAACGACGATCAAGTGAGTGTCTTCTCTCCCTTGATTGAGGTCATTGTTGTTATCAGTGATGCAGAGGGAACTACTCACTCACGAGTGCATGTACTTACTCCTTACCTGTGTGCTCTCAGAGCCTATACGCCCTGGTGTCGAGGGTCATGGGCGGCGTGCGGAGGAAGATTGGGCGGCGTGAAGGCGTGAAGGGTTATGTGACCGACCAGCTGCTCACCAGGGCGGAGAAGGTGAGTCTTTAGTTGGTACTGAGGAACAATGGACAATACCGAGTCATTCATCAGTTATTGCACTACCAGATGTGTTCATCAACTTTGTTACTCATACATTAATCAGTCTGATGCATTGATAAGAAGTCTTACCTTTCTTCAATGATGATAATAATGAGCTCTCTGACATAGATAGTGGTCGAGAACGCCTACTGGGACGGGCTGCGGAATAAGGGTAGTGGACTCCTCCAGCTCCTGCAGAATGTGACAACCATCAGCATTGTGATGCCGCACCAAACAGCGCTGATGATCAGGGTCAGAAAAATATGTAGTGAGATTTAATACATTAAGATTTCTGCAAAATCAAGAGACATTTTAATAATGTTGTCAATGATATTTTCTTTGGTGGTGTGTGTAGGTGGCGATGCCTAACCGAATGAAGAGGGATCTGGAGGAGACGATCCACTGGCTGGTAAATAAAGAGGGGCCGCGACTACTAGTGGAGGCCGAAGGATGGACGAAGGCTTACTGGGCGCGAACACGGTACCTCCTTACATGGCCCGTGTACGGTAATTTTCCCGGAGTGTGTATGCCATTCACCTTAGGCTTTCCAATATCATTTCCCCCTTCCTCCCTCTTTTTTTTTGTTTCTTTGTACAGCCTCTATGAGACATGATACTCTACCATTTTATGCATCCAGCATAGACATTGCTCTCCGGGCAGAAATTATTAATACTTGTGATGGTGTTGCGTGGTGTCTGCAGGAGAGGCAATGGTGTTCGGATGGGACCAAGGCATCACCTGGGACGGCCGCCAAGTGACCCCCCTCCTGACCGACGCTTGCCGTCACCTGCTTGTGCTGCTGACTCACGCCGCCACGCCCACCGCCATCACGCTGCACGTGGAGGACGTGGACAGCCGCCCTCGGGAGGTGCTCACCTTCTTCAGTGGCAATAATATCATCACTTTGGACTCAGTGCTCAAGGTGTGTTCATTGTTTTAAGGTGACGAAACGTTCACTTGGAAGAACTTCAGCCATAAAGAGAATAAGCTCCTTGTTCATGGTATAGGCGAAACTAAAGTACAAGAAGCTAAGTGGAATAGAGAGAGGAAACTATGGAGTGACCGGGATCACAAAATCTCTAAAAAACGGTCTTGAGATAATGATAGTAATTGTTCCAACGATTAAGGCGCTAGTCTTCCATTCTCTCGGTCAGGGACTCGACCTCAAGCTAAAAAATTACATGGCTTAAGATTTGCCCCGCATCAATGAATAGTTCGCTGTTTTTGTAACTGACTCAAGGGAAACACTACACAGCATTTTTCCAAACACTAACAGATGACCTACAATGGCAAGCACATCCGCCAGCCGCTGCTGGAGACGGGGGATCTAACGCTACGGTGGTCACGGAACACTGCTTCAGTCACCTCCACTGTGGGTCTGAGCCTCGAGTGCCAGCTGGACCAACCGCTGTGTCGTCTGGTGGTCAGCGATCAGCACTTCGCGGCGACGGTCGGTCTTCTCGGCGTCTTTGACTACGACAATAGCTCAGACTACATGACCAGCCGCTGGGAAATGGTTAGTGCGAACAGACTTTCCAATAGATTTTCAGGATACTGGAAATAACTGCTTTCATGATCATACAAGAAATTCAGAAAGAAAAAAAACTTTAGTTCCCTCGAAATTTTGATTAAGTATTTCGAGTTATGTAAAAAATAAGAGAGGTTACAGAATAAGCTGACGGTTGTTTCCCCTGCCAGCCCGCGACGGAGGAGGAGTGGGTGCAGAGCTGGCGGGTGGGCACGCCAGGACAGTGCGCCTCGCAGCTGCCTGAGTCCCACATCTCACCGCCACACGGACATCACTGCACTGACCTCTTCCACAGCTCCAACTCCCCCTACAGGCAAGTCCTCGCCCTTATATGGTGCCCTTCACTCCGTGCCTTCAATTACTTTTCAACAGACATATGCCTATTATATCGGAGGCAATCACATAATTCTCCCGATCAGTAACTTCGGAAGATAAAAGCATTGAGATTTTCTTCCATGTTTCATATATCAAGTTTCATATTTACTTTCTCATCTTCCTCTTCTCGATTGTTAGAATGAAAAGACAGTCACAGATTTACCTTTGGGTTTCTTTTCTTGTCTTCGTGCATTTACCTTTATTTCTTTACCTCGGCGGTGGAATTGCGAGTGTTACTAACGAGTCAGCAGGTACGCAGGTGGTGTTTCCGCAGCGTGCCTCCCTCGCCCTACCTTCAGACGTGCCAGGCGGGATGGGAGTGCGCCTCTCAGCAAGCCTTCCTCCAGGCCTGCAGCCGCCACTACCACGAACTCCCCCCCAATCTCACGTGCAGTAGGTTCCCGTTTTCTCTACATTAACTCCTTCAGTATATGACGCAATTTCACATTTATTCTGCTTACTATTGGACGATTTTATTCAGCTTCAGAAATTCATGTGGGGAAAAAAAAAAAAATAGCACAGACTCTGCCCATTAATCTTCTGTCCTCCATTGAACCTTCCAAATGTCAATAAAATCGTCCAATCATACACAGAACTCAAGGTTAAAACGCATCACAGTACTGAAGGGATTAATCACAATGGCGTTTCTTTATCCCTCCATTTATTTTGTTGATTGAAATTGCTACTTATATGCCTTCATCATCCACCATTAGTCTTTCAGTGGCGTTAATATCTCTGTTATCCACAATCATGTGATTTTGTGTCAAGCTTGCTAAGATTTCTTGATTACTTTGATGTCCTCAAAGGCTCATGTTTGCTGGAGGAGTCGCGAGAGGAAGGCACAGAAGGGCTGAGGAGAGAGGTGGTCATCATTACGGACTTCGAGTGTTGGAGTGACCCGCAGGACCTCATTACGGCTCTCTCCAGGAACACAAAGAAGTAAGAGCCACCCAACGCACCAATAAGATTAGAGCGGAAGTTATTTTCATGAGTCCATCCACCGACTACTTCCCCCCTCACACACACACACACACACACACACACACACACACACACAAAGCACCGCCCAGCCACATTCTCCTCACGTACGAAACACAAACGGAGACACATCAAAACCCTCCAGCTGTCTCTTGTCCTTCCAACCAACAGGCCCAACAAGGTGATGATCCGTTACATTGGCCGAGGACCGCCGTCAGAGGGACCCTTCGAGAACGTGGCCGAGACGGTGGTGGACAACGGTGCACTGCCTATTGAAACAATCCTCAACTCGGCCATCCTCGATTTCTCCGAGCGGGCGCTGAAGACCATCGTTTTCTTCGACTGCCAACATCCTCGCTGCCAAGTCTCGGTGAGAATTGCGCTCTTGCTGGCCTGAAGCGTGTCTGGAGCAATTTTTATTATATAATTTGTCCAGCTGTTTCTAATGTTGATCGATTCGACAGAGGATGGAATAAACGATGGAGTGAGTGGTACAGATGAAACACACACACACACACACACACACACACACACACACACACACACACACACACACACACACACACACACCTGAACGTACTTTCTCCACTCTCTGCAATGCTCCACGACAAAAATGTTCTTTTCCATTGCACATAAATAATATTTTACATCAATTTTGACAGCTGCTCCATAAGCTTTTGCATAAACTCTTCAACTTTCCTGTTACCAACTTTACACAAACACAAATTTGACAAGAGGCGACACGAGAACGAAATCAACTAACCTTTCACTATCTGAATGAATGAGTTCACTAAATATAGTTACGCCTTTTAAATAATTCCCAGAATGGATTTTGTGAAGCTAGTTAAATGTCAAGGCTTGTGTGACCTCTTCTGACCTTCCACCTGCCAGAGCGCGGCGCCCCAGACTGTCAAGGCGAGAGAGACGCTGCTGTCTCTAGGTATCCATCTGCACGTCATCACCACGGATGCCCTCACCATCATGGACCGACAGTCGCTTTCCCGAAGGGCGGCACGGCAACTCATTGGTAAGAGGTCAACAGGATTAAGACTGGGAGCGGGAAGGTGGAGGCGAAGGGGCGGGTAACCTGAGTTTTTATTGTGTCCTTCAAAGCAGGTTCGAGAGACAGGTTTTCTCGTAAATGTCCTCACTTTATCCTTGTGTATTCGCAAGGGTTGTTGTCCTTCGTGTTGCATTCGCTCTTTCATCACTGTCCTGTCGGTGGCAGGTCACACTGTCCTCTCTGCACTGTTCCTCTTCCTTGTTTCTGTGTTCATGTGTATATTCCTTTCATCGGTAAGAATAAGTTTAGAGCTCGCTGAGACACCATCACGAGGTTCCAATCTCGTCTAGACCATTGCCGCCACTTATGATTGTTAATTTTCATCAGTCATGCTTTTTAACAGAGTGAAATACTGAGAGCAGTATTCAGAAACGCTTTCTTCTCTCACTAGAGATAATTAGCGGAGTTTTCAAGAGTGTTTCATCAGTTAATAATGTAAAAATCTTGTCACTCTTCCGTAATAACAGTAAAAAAAAACCGTAGAAAACTCATGTACAATTAATTAAAGAAAGCCCTTTGAAATAGTGGAAGTGAGGCATAGAGGTGTTTGAGAATATAAACCTGAGAGCAACAGGAGTTATTGGGAGGCAGGGCAGTGACACTAAAGCTTCTGAGAGGGAAGGATGCTCTGGTCTGGGGCATTCTGGGGTACATGAGCAAGTGTGGTACTCCTGTTTGGGTGTGAGACTTAGGTATGTTGTAACCTGTCATCCAAAGTCCTGTCTGGGCTTTGGCCGGCGACAGGTTAGGAGTGATGAGGAATTGATGCTTCGAGAACTAGAGAATTCGTTTTTTTTCATATTAGAGGGACATTGGCCTGGGCACCGAAAAGAATGGGGAAAAGGCTAAAAAGAGAAAGCCAAAAAGATTATCAAAACATTCCTTCTTGAAATTCATGAATACGTGTGTGTGTGTGTGTGTGTGTGTGTGTGTGTCTGAGAGGGCTTGATATCTCGAGAACTGAAGAATTTATGTGTTTAATGATTACATCTGTATGTGTGTGTGTGTGTGTGTGTGTGTGCATTTGCAGGGTTGGATGGCCACACCGCCTACCTCCTGTCCCACGCCCGCAAGAAGAAGGTGAAGGGGAAACGCAACATTCGGCGCCACCTGGAGGTTCCCATCGGCAACACCTGCACACACCTGGCCGTGGAGGTGAGGCAGGGAGGAAGGGGGGAGGAACGGGCGCGGCGCAGACTATTTTGACGCATGGTTACTCAAAGGGAATTAATATGTGAAACTCTGCTCAATTAATTTAGGATAATATGTTCACTTATTATTTTCTTTATCTCTCTTTTTTAGGAATACCAAAACACTTATACATTTTCCCCTCCATATTTTTGTCTTTAATTGCTTATCAATTAATCTATCTACCTACCTACCTATCTATCTGCCCACCAGCATACTTTCTTATATATTCATCTATTTATCCATCTATCTATCTACTCTCCCTCTCTATCTATCAATCTATCTATCTCGTTTACACGTGTTAGCCTTACCTTATTTCGCCAGACGGACGGTTCCGTGTTTTCACTTCGGAACATTAAGATGGAGAAGAAGCACCACCGGCGGATCCTGCAACAGCTGGTGGCGCTCAGGGTGGAGGCAGGGCGGGCGGCGGATTACCTTGGGTGCCGTGTGTGCAAGTGTGGCGTCCCTTGCACCCTCTGCCACCCCCCGCCGCCTCTCGTCTATCTGGTAAGAGAGAGTAGTGTTAGTGAAACTGTTAAGATGTTGATCATTTTTTCTTGACACCATATTCTGAAACACTTTTTTACCGCACCTGCACAATATTTAAAGGCCTGTAGTTAAAGCTTAGCGATTTTCTTTCTTTTTTCTTCCGTTTTTTCAATGTATGGTCCTAAACATCGATTAACAGTAATCATACGTTATCAAAAGAATATACATACATTAGAAGTCATACTACTAGCTTCTGTGGCCTTTGAATACAGTCGTTGTGAGAGCAATATGTTTCGGAATATAAGCCTTCATGCCAAAGACAAGTACGAGTAATGTTTGCTTGGTTTTATTTGGTATGCGGTTAATCCTTTCACTAAACGGGTAATTTTCTCCATGATCACTATATAAACATTTTAGACACTTTTGACACTAATCTTTGAAATAATTTTGCTGGTCAGAAGAGATAAAGTTAACTTCACTAAGCTTTTCCTTTTTTTTCAAGATGATAAGGATTTTTCAGCGTTCAGTATTTTAGCAAAGGAGCACCATAGCAGTCAGAGCTAATTCAAGATGTTACGTGACTCTCATTTTCATTTTAGAACTCCGAGAGAGGTGACGACAATGACGAAGATGACGACTATGAGGAGGACGACAACCTGAGTCTGAGGAGTCGAGGCAGAATGCGCCACAAATCTCGCCGGAGGCCGTGAGACTACCGCTCTTCCTCGCACCACCGGAGCTTACAATATTTCATTTTCATTTCAACTGTGTTCTCAAATATACTCGAAACTGTCTCTCGCCACAACAGTCTACTATAAGCATTAGTTTAGTGGTACCTTTAGTAATTAATGTTCTAATATCTCTGCCACCGCCCTTTTTTTCTCTCTCTCTTGTTTTTATAGCAATAAGGTATGTCGAGTGTCTGCTAGTGTAGTTGATATCTAACATAATGCCGCTTTCAGAAACGCTGTGCTTTCTCACCACGACTATTTCCAAACGCTGCATAAATTATTTTCAATAGTGTTTCTCTTATAAGTAATGCAGAAATATTGTTTGTCACTAGAACCATAAAAAGAAAAAAAAAAACACCCTTCAAATCCAATGTAACTTTAACTGGACCATTTTCAATGTAGTGGAGATGTAGCGTAAAAGGGCCTCAGAATACGACCCCTATTAAGACACGTGTCCGGAGCCGGAAACAGGACGCCTGGCTAAGGGAACAGCTTGATTAACATAGAGTTCTGTAGGGCAAGTAACTTTAATAAGCACTTCATGATAGGATTAACGTGTGTCTAGTGTAGCTGTGGGCAATAAACAATTTGCTTCGACAAACCAAGTCTTTAACTGAGCACAAGTCACGAGGTCGCCTTCCGTGAAAAGTGACCCGAATACGGACGCTTCTTCCCCTACTCGCCAGCCTTGATCTGCAGGCGGCCGAGAAACACAACAGCCAGTCAGGAAGGAGAACTTGGTCTACTCTGCCGAATGCTCCACTACTCAGGAGAAAGTTAGTCTCCATAGCAACAATTTCCAGCAACAGAGAGAGAGAGAGAGAGAGAGAGAGAGAGAGAGAGAGAGAGAGAGAGAGAGAGAGAGAGAGAGAGAGAGAGAGAGAGAGAGAGAGAGAGAGAGAAGGATGACGCCACGACTACAGGATGGTATGGGCTACACACACACACACACACACACACATTAGGAGGCTTGCCCATTTGCCCCATCCCGGGCGCGGCGAGGCAAATGGGCAAGCCTCTTAATGTGTATCTAGCCCCTGTTCACCTAGCAGCAAGTAGGTACGGGATGTAAGTCGAGGGGTTGTGGTTTTGCTGTCCCGGTGTGTAGTGTGTGATGTGGTTTCAGCCCTACCCGAAGATCGGTCTATGAGCTCTGAGCTCGCTCCGTAGGGTAAAGGCTGGCTGGGTAACCAGCAAGCGACCGAGGTGAATAACACACACCACCACCAACGCCACAACAACAACAACAACAACAACAACAACAACAACAACCACACCACACCCAGGCAACACACGCCACTCAGGCCTTGGGGTGGGCGTGCTCCCTTCTCAGATGATCCACAGTCCACACGTGCCATGCAGACATTTTTTTCAAATAATTTGCCACACAGAGAGACAGGTCAAGGCTGAGAGATATTAGCAACGCAATATGATAAAAAGAGGGCTGCTCCAAAAACAGAGAAAACATACTGTGGTGTGTGTGTGTGTGTGTGTGTGTGTGTGTGTGTGTGTGTGTGTGTGTGTGTGCGGGCGCGCAATTCCCCGCCCCCCCACCACACACACACAGACCAGTCTATATTCATTTCTCTACCGACCTATCTTTTTCATGTATCTATCAGACTCTCTCTCTCTCTCTCTCTCTCTCTCTCTCTTCTCTCTCTCTCTCTCTCTCTCTCTCTCTCTCTCTCTCTACAACACACACACATACCACACACACACACACACACACACACACACACACACACACACACACACACACACACACAACTATCTACCGTTTTTTGTTTGTTTTTTTTTTGTCCTTATAATATCAAGTGTCTATTTACCACCTTGGAGTGGTGCCAAAGACAAAGGATCCTCGCAAGTCGTGTATTATAGGACAGGTAAGCATTAAGTGCAGTGCTGAGAGCCAACGCGCCATTTTTCCATTCTCCTCACACATGTTGGTCTCCTCTCACGATAAGCTGAATGATTTAAAAGAAATGGCCGATCAGAGCGGTACGTGAAACCTTACTGCTCTTTTGCACAGTGCTTGTGGACACCGTTCTTCATTCGTTTACCTTGCAATAACCACTTGATCGACCGCGGTCATGCCCTATGCTACAGTTGTTGGTCCAGGTGGCGGAGCAGGGCGACTGTGGCGTGTCGTGCCTTGGCTGACGAGACCACTTGATTCAAACCTGTTGATGCTTCCTTGAACAAGTATTTCTCACTGCAATACTTTCACCTTTACCTCATCTTCTCTTGCTATCCCATTTTCAGATCAAATATATGTATTGATTTGTACACTTATTCATTCATTCTAAGGATAAACAAGTCCTCCGTTTAATAAGTAAATATTTTATTTGGGGAACAGGAAGCATAAAACCAGCGGCCCTTGAAGCTTCGTTGTGTTGTCCTTGTTACCCTTTACTTGTTCACAGCGCCAGGGACGGGGTGGGGAGGGGCGGGGTTGGGATGAAGAATAATAGTGGGGGCGGCAGCCATTAGGTCTGGCGGAGACTTGGGGAGGGGGCTTTGGGGCTGGGGGGTGGGTGGAGCTGGGCGGACACATGAGGTGATCGCGTGGGCCCAGGCATTGTCACTCTGAGCCTCGCAAACTGCTTCACCATCTGACCAGGACTAACGAGCGGGGGCCCATCACGTCCTCCTCCACCAACCACAGCACGCACACCCCGCTGCTCCTCGGTCATCCACACAGCCGTAGAGGCGCTGCGTTATGTAGATACGTACAGATAAATTAATGTGTTAGTGTGGTGGTGCTGTGAAGACGAATAATTCCTCGGAGGAGTGTGAGCGGCAGGCTGGCTGGCGGCGCTGCGTCACCCACTGGTCAGATGGGGGGCGCAAGACTGGCTTGTTATTGTGTTAGCCTTGAGGGAGATGGGTCGTGGAGGGTCAAAGGGGTAGTCAGTTGCTGGTCATCTTGCAAGGCAGTCTGTCCCTCCCAACACCGCGCACCGGACTGACTGACGGGCTCCTGTCCCGGGCTGTGGCTGTGGTGTTGCTGGTCTTGGCAGTGTCTTGCCGGCTGACGATGGTATTGATGGATGTAAGCACGCGACGTGGCGATGGCTGCTGTATTATAATTGCGTCTATTTCTCTTGCTTCATGTCATATTGGTCTTGATGTGTGATGATACATTGCACGATGCGTATGTATATATATAGTACGAATATGCGAATATATATATATATTAAATTCATATATGATACAACTTTTATTACACACACACACACACACATACACACACACAGACAGGCACACACACAAACACACACACACACGTCGATCAGCATCTTGATTTCAGCCGCTGATGGCTTCCAGAAGCATTTGTCGGCGACGGCGTATCATCTCAAGCTTCTCACCGCCAGGGGGATGGAGGCGCATCTGGCGGGGAAAAGCTGGTCAGCGGGCTTATCTCAAGACGGCGTACACAGAGAGGGGTGGGGTTTTCCCATGTCCTGGTGTGTCTGTGCGTGTGTACCAAGCCACCGGAGTCCCTGACGTGTAAGACCTTCTAGCCACATGATAGTGAGGGTGGAGAGGCTAATACATGTACTTCAGCACCATGCAAGTCCCAGAAGGAAAGCTTACAAGTAGTCCTTTAAGTTAAAGACACTTGTATCCAGATAATCACCAGCTACTCTCCACCCTCAGTGGTGATCCCAGTTTACTACAGCCAACCGTGTGTTCCATTTGTCTCATAGGCCCTGTGTTCACCGACAAGAAGCCTGAAGTGAAATAAGCTCTCCAGTGTACAGCGTCAGTGTGAAATATACGCTTGTGTAGCAGTAGTGCCAAACCATGGCAAGCAAATATCCACTTGCAAGATGAAAATGCCTGCTGAAGATTTTGACTTTCACTCCCAAAAATATTTACATGAAAATAAATTTCTTAAGATTTAGAAAGACTTTCACCAAAAGATATTTACATGGAAAAATGTTCATATTTGTTCCCGTCAGTCACAATCCCTCTTCTGAGAAAAGTGATGGAGGCATTACAGTGATGCAAGTGTTGGTGAGGATGTGAGGCGCTTCGAACACACCATACATCGTCACACATTTGCCGCCCAACACTCGAGGTTGGTCAGCAGACGGCAATGTTCCCAAGGAAGCGAAGCCGACCAAGCATCACTGAACTATACATTTGCACTTATGTACAAAACTTATTTCTAGATTTGAAACAACGAAACCTCCTCTTAATCAAAACTTACACATGAGAAAGAGGAATGAAAGATAACCATATTTACAAAGAAACACATAATTTAGAATAATGACATTACTTGTAAATTAGAAGAAAAATGTGATGCTTGATATTCATCCCCTGTGTTACCATTGATCCCTGACCCTGCAAGAAACCTGTTACTCCTCCTGGTGAGTGCCCTGAGAGTCTCCTGGTGTACTGAAGGCCGGGGGTTAACCTGTGTCCGGTGGGTGGCGGGGTCCGGGGGAAGTTAGTGAGCCCTACACCTTGTTGTTAGCAGCCCTTGTCGTCGCCTGCAGCATCTCCCTCTCCACCTCCTCGGTCTCCTGGCGTATCTGTAACATTAGTTCACCGAGGGTCACTTGTGTGCGTCAGGACTCACGAGAACACGCACAGGCCACGTCAGGCCGTCCTTCATCCCCACACAGGACGCCACCGGGAAAGTGACGCGCGTGGGGAGGAAGGGGAAGGGCGTGTGGTGTGAACTCTCGCAGTCTGAAGCTGTCACCTGTTAATTGCTTTCCCTGTCACTACGAATGTGTTTGGTTTTTCAGTGTTGTTAGTCGGTACCGCTGGTGTGTGTGTGTGTGTGTGTGTGTGTGTGTGTGTGTGTGTGTGTGTGTGTGTGTGTGTGTGTGTGTGTGTGTGTGTGTGTGTGTGTGTGTGTGTGTGCGCGTGCGTGTGCATGTGTGTGTAGTTCTAATATTACCAAGACCTGTTCATGATGTTGTGTTATTGTTGTTGTGGTCTCCCCCTTCCTATTTCTTTGTAGTATTCCACGTGTTCCAGTGTGGCATGAACTGAGTCGTGTAAGAGAAAAAAAAAAATAAGCACCTCTGTATTTAGTGTTACCTGTGACAATGACACACGTAAGTAAAAACCAACCAAATCGATCTAAAGCAACAACTAAAACAACACAAAAAAGCACACAAACATAAAAACATCCCAACACAAAACCAAACCAAAATGGCTACTCAAACACACACACACACACACACACACACACACACACACACACACACACACACACACACACACACACACACACACACACACACACACACACATAAATAACTTAAAAGCTCCACAGAAAAGAAAAAAAAATCTGTTCAAGGTCAAACAAAGGAGGAGGAAGAGGAGGAGGAGGAGGAAAAAATGGAAATGAGCCCATTAGGTGCCACAACAGCTTAGGTCATATGGCACCACTAGGGTTAACGGGAGAGCGCTACATCTCCCACTGGGCAACTAGGTTTGGCAAGGATTCGAACCCGGGCCGCCAGCACCGGAGGCCCAAGACGAGCCACCTTAACTATGCCACCCAGCCCCCAAATGGAGAGGAGGAGGAGGAGGAGGAGGAGGAGGAGGAGGAGGAGAAAGAAGGATTTTAAGGAATGAGACAAGTAACATTCCAAAGTTCAAGAGGGAAGATTAGTGTGTGTCCGTGCTTCTGGGTCAGGTTCTCACCATGATCCTCTTCTTCTCCTTGCAGGCATACTCGCTCTCGTCCACGTCGTTGTAGCAGTCACTCTTGTAGTCTCTGGCAAGCTGTGGAGAAGGAGAGAGAGAAAGAGGTTATTAAGATCTGTTACGTGAGGATCAAGATCAACGTGACTTTCAGTAGGATAAAAACGAGGTCATTTTTTTTATTTATGTTTATTTATTTTCATTGTCACCAGTTTCTGCATTTCCCATCTCCTTTCCTATGACTTGAAGTATTGGTTTCCCGTAATAAGCAACTAATTTTAGACATGTTTTAATACTATTTGTTTTTACACTGTTTTATCTTTCAACTTTCAATCCTCTCATTTTACAGTGTGTCCATGCAAACTATTCTTTGCAGAATCATAACGACGAAATTATCTCCAAGTCAAGGGAGTTTAACCTTCATTGCTGCAAACACAAGATAGTTGAGGTAGTAGTAGTAGTAGTAGTAGTAGTAGTAGTAGTAGTAGTAGTAGTAGTTGTTGTTGTTGTTGTTGTTGTTGTTGTTGTTGTTGTAGCAGTAGCAGTAGCAGTAGTAGTAGTAGTAGTAGTAGTAGCAGTAGTAGTAGTAGTAGTAGTAGTAGTAGTAGTAGTAGTAGTAGTAGTAGTAGTAGTAGTAGTAGTAGTAGTAATAGTAGTAGTAGTAGTAGTAGCAGCAGCAGTAGTAGTAGTAGTAGTAGTAGTAGTAGTAGTATCAGTAGCAGTAGTAGTAGTAGTAGTAGTAGTAGTAGTAGTAGTAGTAGTAGTAGTAGTAGTAGTAGTAGAATAATCATCATTAGCTTAATCTTCACAACCTAATACACCCAAGAGAAGTTCTTCTAACAAGACCTTTCCTCATTTTCTCCCTACACTTTCCTAGCTAACTCACCCCTTTGCCGTCGAATTCACACAACTTGCTGAGTGGCCTGGAGTGAACCAACATCTTCTCGAAGGACGTGGGCTTATCAACGGGGCAGTAAAACACATCTGGAGTCGCTTTGTCGAACACGATGGATTTCCTCATCATGTCCCCAGCCACCGCTGTGCTCGCCTGTGGAGGACAAAAGAGATTGAGACACTGAAGGCCTGTTGTTAAGGATAAGATAATAGAAGAGGAAGAGATCGAGACACAAGGAAGAAATAGTGATGTTAAAGCACGCAATAAGTAATGAAAAAACTTAATAATGTCGAAAGTGAGAAGGAAAACATCAGTTCAGGAGATACTGTGATGAAAGGAAAAAACGGCAATGCTATAGATGACATACCAATGAAGAAAAGAACGAAGGAAATCCTGAGTTATAGAATACGACAAACTGAAACGTCACGATGACTAGAAGAAAAAGAACAGAGCGTGATACTAGGGGAAAAAATCATGATATTACTTGTCAGGTGAGAGGAACAGGATGAGAAAGGGAAAGACTGACTCACTGAACGACTGTCTGATTCATCGATTGCTTAACTGAAGATGTAAGGTGTTCATGATGTAACAAGGAGGTTTGCAACAACACAAAAATAATGAACTTAAAAGGGAAAAAGGAAGAGAGAAGAAAAGTAGAATCACACGCACAAAAAAGATAGAAGATATAGATAAACTAAATAATACAATATCGTGTATAAATCAACACACACACACACACACACACACACACACACACACACACACACACACACACACACACACAACGCCAGGCTGCTCCCCTCCCCCCCCCCACCCCACTGCACCAAACACAGTGCATGCGGCATAACATCACTGCAGTGCACGCATTAGGCTCTCAGGATTTCAAAGTAAAGTATTTAGCTAATCTGTACAGTGTAGTTGTAATCATTATACTTTATTTTTTGTTATTGTTATTATTATCATTATTACTATCATTATTATTATCATTATTATTATTATCATTATTATTATTATTATTACTATTATTATTATTATTATTATTATTATTATCATTATCATTGTTGTTGTTGTTGCTCTTATTATTATCAATACAATCATTCCAGCTCTCCTCCTTCAACCATAAGAGACATGAGAGTTTCGGATACAGTGAATGGAAGGACAGTGCCGTGAGTGAGTGAGTGAAGACTATAGTGACAGTGAAGGAAAGGTCAAACTCCAATAAATAAAGAAAACACAACAGCGAAGAAGCTGAGATAACGTAAAAAATAAGTATTACCACAACAAAAAGAACCAAAATTAAAAGGAAACAAGAAGATAAGGAGTTGGATAAAGAAAACACATCAAAACTTGAAATATTATGAAAACAGAGAGAAATTTTTGAGAAAACGAAACCACGATTTTAGAGTAGCGTTGACAGAAACCCACGATGCATATTGTTTTTCTGTTTGTCACCAAGGCTCCAGTTAAGGCACCAAGGTTCCAATAGTCCAGTTGTGTCACCAAGGCTCCAGTTAAGGCACCAAGGCTCCACTTGTCACCAAGGCTCCAGTTAAGGCACCAAGGTTCCAATAGTCCAGTTGTGTCACCAGGGCTCCAGTTAAGGCACCAAGGCTCCACTTGTCACCAAGGCTCCAGTTAAGGCACCAAGGTTCCAATAGTCCAGTTGTGTCACCAAGGCTCCAGTTAAGGCACCAAGGTTCCAATAGTCCAGTTGTGTCACCAGGGCTCCAGTTAAGGCACCAAGGCTCCACTTGTCACCAAGGCTCCAGTTAAGGCACCAAGGTTCCAATAGTCCAGTTGTGTCACCAAGGCTCCAGTTAAGGCACCAAGGCTCCACTTGTCACCAAGGCTCCAGTTAAGGCACCAAGGTTCCAATAGTCCAGTTGTGTCACCAAGGCTCCAGTTAAGGCACCAAGGCTCCACTTGTCACCAAGGCTCCAGTTAAGGCACCAAGGTTCCAATAGTCCAGTTGTGTCACCAAGGCTCCAGTTAAGGCACCAAGGCTCCACTTGTCACCAAGGCTCCAGTTAAGGCACCAAGGTTCCAATAGTCCAGTTGTGTCACCAAGGCTCCAGTTAAGGCACCAAGGCTCCACTTGTCACCAAGGCTCCAGTTAAGGCACCAAGGTTCCAATAGTCCAGTTGTGTCACCAAGGCTCCAGTTAAGGCACCAAGGCTCCACTTGTCACCAAGGCTCCAGTTAAGGCACCAAGGTTCCAATAGTCCAGTTGTGTCACCAAGGCTCCAGTTAAGGCACCAAGGCTCCACTTGTCACCAAGGCTCCAGTTAAGGCACCAAGGTTCCAATAGTCCAGTTGTGTCACCAAGGCTCCAGTTAAGGCACCAAGGCTCCACTTGTCACCAAGGCTCCAGTTAAGGCACCAAGGTTCCAATAGTCCAGTTGTGTCACCAAGGCTCCAGTTAAGGCACCAAGGCTCCACTTGTCACCAAGGCTCCAGTTAAGGCACCAAGGTTCCAATAGTCCAGTTGTGTCACCAAGGCTCCAGTTAAGGCACCAAGGCTCCACTTGTCACCAAGGCTCCAGTTAAGGCACCAAGGTTCCAATAGTCCACTTGTGTCACCAAGGCTCCAGTTAAGGCACCAAGGTTCCAATAGTCCAGTTGTGTCACCAAGGCTCCAGTTAAGGCACCAAGGCTCCACTTAAGGTAGGGCGACGTCCGTCACCACCACCATTGGCCAGTGCAGAGTAAAGGAAACTGCTAACACCGACCAACTACACTTTCCCAAGACCTCCTCCTGCCCCCGCTGGAGCAGGAGGGGTCTCTCGTCTTCCATCGAGGTAAGTTCCTCCTCCGGGTCCTCCAGAGCCATGGGCTGCCTTTCGGCGGTCACCCCTGACTCTTGGCCTGGCGGCCCAACGGGCGCACTCCTGCTCCCGCTGGGCCGCCGCCTCCCTGGCCTCCACCAGGCGCTAGTGGTGGACGGTCAGGCTCACTCTCGCGTACAGGGACTGCTCACCGTCAACTACTTTCTTTTCAGTTGAAGTTAAGAACAGATTATGAAATGTAATGAAAATCCTGCGTGCAAGCAAAAGTCAGAATTCTTGTATCACAGCTGCTGCTGTCCCTGGTGTCTGAAGAGTCATTCCAAACCTGTGCATGGCCGCTACACGAAACTTAAGGAAACACACACAGCAGCTAACGACTTCACTGTTACGTTATGAATGAATGATATATTCGTATTATGTACTGGGCTACATGTCATTTAGAGAGAGAGAGAGAGAGAGAGAGAGAGAGAGAGAGAGAGAGAGAGAGAGAGAGAGAGAGAGAGAGAGAGAGAGAGAGAGAGAGAGAGAGAGAGAGAGAGAGAGAGAGAGAGAGGATTTAGGAAAAAAGTACTTGTACTTAAATTCAAGTACAGTACAAAAGTACTTTGACTCGAACTCGTGATATTATCATGTAATAGTACTCGTACTCGAGTAAAATTTACTCGAACCCAAGCTTGACACAGCTACACTTGATGGTGCAGTGGTAGTACGCCCGACTCACAATTCTGGGAGCCTGGGTTCGATTCATTTGGGCAAGACCTCTATTCAAGTGTGTTGCTTCTCTATAAACCGTAAATTATTATTATTATTATTATTATTATTATTATTATTATTATTATTATTATTATTATTATTATTATTATTATTACCAAAGCGGTATTTTACATAAAAACTAAACCGAAATGCCTAAAAAGAGAAAGCGAACCTGACAGGAAAGGTACATTTCCGTCAAACACTTTGTAACAGATAAGAAACGAAAAGACAAATATAAAAACAAAACACTACAATAAAGTGGTGAAAGCAAGAGCAGTAGTGGAGGAGGTGGAGGTGGTGGTGGTGATGGTGGTGGTGGTGACGGTACACAAAGTTTATGGCAGACAAAGCACAGAAGACGTAAGGAGAGAGAGAGAGAGAGAGAGAGAGAGAGAGAGAGAGAGAGAGAGAGAGAGAGAGAGAGAGAGAGAGAGAGAGAGAGAGAGA
>CM035192.1:8215140-8240805 GCA_020233015.1 Callinectes sapidus
AGAGAGAGAGAGAGAGAGAGAGAGAGAGAGAGAGAGAGAGAGAGAGAGAGAGAGAGAGAGAGGTATACATAATTCAATGAAAGTGGAGTCACATTCTGGTTTTGAAGATTATAACTAAATCTACTATATAGATGATAATATCAATAGAAGTTCTCTCTCTCTCTCTCTCTCTCTCTCTCTCTCTCTCTCTCACACACACACACACACACACACACACACACACACACACACACACACACACACACACTAACAAAAAAAGATGTTTATTGTGCCAATCTGTCCAGGAGCATGAAGCAACAACCAACTGATGAGGAGGAGCATGATTTACACTTTCCCACAGGGATCTTTTCATGAGAGGTGAGTCATCACTCAAATGCACCAAAGATATTTTCAATGCTTCTGTCACTACCATCAGCATATGCAAAATGTAAACCTTTAAAAAGAGCAATCTATATACCAGGCTGGCAATCCCACACAGGATGGCCCACACAAAGCACCTCCTATACACACATCACTCTCACACTTTACCCTATCAGATCATGGTGGGAAAAGTGTTTTCATGGCCCACCCTACCACAACAGTACTATAAATCATTCTCACCAATGCATGGGTAAGGGACAAAAAAAAGAATGTGTAGTACTGTAACACTCAATAATATTTTCATAACATACATACCTGGAAACAATCAATTAAAGCAGATCAATATTTTTTGCATAACATTTATCTATAAATGAAAATTACTCACCTGTTGAAACTGCCATAAATATGTTAAAGTGTGAATTTGCAAACCAGCCATCAAATTAGTAATAAGAATGAATTACCTACAGAATTGTTCTTAATACCCCATTGTGGAATATGAAGTACAATATACAAAAACAACTCTTTTGAACATACAAACAAATATAAAGACAAATTAGCTTACTTGGAATGATCCCAGGCATATAACAGCTTGTTGGTATCTGCTACCTTTTTGTCCTTCCATGACTATTAGAATGCTTGTTCTTTTACTGTCAGTGATGGCATGAAACTGTAGTAAAGACTAGTTAATCTTTCACTTAATCACTAAAGGAAGAATCTTCTTCTGGAGGTCTCCATCTCATGCCTCTTGAGAGCCCATTCATAGTCCCCATCAAAGGCGCCCTGCTGGAGCCACTGTAGCCGCAGGGTGAACCTGGGGCCCAGTTCTCGCAGCTTGACCTTCTCTGTGTTCTTGAACTCATACCTGTCATGAAGAGGGCAAGACAAACATTAGCCAACACCAAGCAGGAAACCAAGCTGGAGCTCCCTTAAAGACCTTAGTGACACGACAGGAGCACCAAAGAGTGGAATAAATAGAGCATGTACAGCAATACCTCTTGATTCAAACTTAATTCGTTCTTTTGGGCAGTTCGAATTGCGAAAATTCGAATTAGGAAGCAATTTTTACCATTGAAATTAAAGTAAAAACATTTAATCCATTCCAGTTTATTTTAAATAAAGAACACTACACTCAACCCCAAGCTATTGCGAGAAATTGGTCCCTTAACATCGCCACAATAGCTAAAAATACAATAGCCATTGTTAAGAAGTAATGGGGAAAAAAATTGGACCTGGCCCATCTGAGTGGCACAGTATTCCCCACAACTCATCAAAATTCATAGATATCGTTCACATTTTGAGAGTATAAAGTAAACACAGACATGAAATGCATAAAAAAAATAGACATAACAAAAGACTTATTTACTTCGGTGTGAAACTCCCGAGTCCTGATGAAGATTAAACAGGGCTCCCCCGGGTCCCCGCCTCCCTCTTATGCAGTAAATATGGGAAGAGGTCCCGTAGCATTCCCCCCTCCCCCTCACTCCGTCCCTATCCTCTCCCATTTGATACACAAACAGACCGAGTAGGCCATCCCCCCCCCCCACTACCTCCCTCCTCCAGCCACTCACCATCCTCTCATTCTATATACAAATAGACCAAGTAGGCCACCCTCTCTCTCTCTCTCTCTCTCTCTCTCTCTCTCTCTCTCTCTCTCTCTCTCTCTCTCTCTCTCTCTCTCTCTCTTATCAAGTAGAATATATTCTCACAGCATCATTTCCATCAGGAATTATTTCAAGAAGAGTATAAATTATTGTACAAAACTGCAAATTATTGTATTATCGTAGTTTGCGTAAATGAAAATTATATTTAACAATTCATTCTTCATTGGTTGTTTAAAGTGTCAAATATATCTTCATTAGTAAATAAGTTTGCCCATACCCAGAGTAGAAGGCCACAATGACTGGGGTGGTAGGTAGAAAGTGACCAGGGTTGGGGGCTGGAGTAAGCCAGGCAACTAGGGGCCGGAGTGACTTGAAAGCCGTTCACGAATCGCAATACAGGGAGGTGTTCACGGCGGAGAAGTCAGCCAACTGGCGGGAAGGTGGCATCAGCTGCCACGTGTGTTTGTGTTTGAATTGAGAGGCCGCGTTCGGATTGGAGGTGAAAATTTGTTTGCCAAATGTGTTCAGATTGGGAACTGTTTGAGTCAAAGGGTGTTCGAATCAAGAGGTACCACTGTACTTCTAAATTATGAATATCACAAACATCATTCTGTAAAATGTCTGAGTTTTCCTTCATAGCAATATTAACTTCATCCTACTATCTAAAAACATTTTTCTTTTGGGGGGAATGGGGGTAGAAAAACTTTAGCTGAACCTAATCCTAAGCTAAGTCTGATACTTGAAGAGATTTGAAAGAAGCTTCATATTTTTATGCTTTGTCTACTACTATATGATCCTCTACACAGTAAGCAAACTTTAATAATGGCACCACAATATTTTCAAGATGAAAGAAATTTAGACAAATATATGAATGAGAATGATATGTGGAAATGGGTGAATATGTCCTGTATAGGAATTATCACATGTTCTGTACATTTGATAACTTTTTGTAGATTTCCTTATTTTCTTATGTTTTTATTGTCTAACACATGGAATACAACTGCCAACATCTGTTGCTAAGTCTGTCTTCATAGGAATACAAGGCTCACCTGTGATGACGGAAGAATATATAATCTCTCTGGTTGTGGAATGTGCAGACCCTGCGTCCCTTAAACTCTGGGTCATAATGGAAGAGTGCACCAAGCATACGTGCCACCACTCTACCCAGCCGAGTGCGGAAGTTGTTGAGGATGACTTCAGGTCTATGGGACAAAACATTACAATAATTAAACTATAAAAAAACTACACCAATTACCAAATATACAATCTTTATCTGTTTATGTAGTGCAAAGCTTGTATCTTATAGGTAGCATTTGTAATTTATCATGATCACATAAATATTACTTACTTGGTAGCTACTAAGTGTGAACCTCAAGATTCAAACATAGAGCAAAAAATCCACAGCATATCACCAAAAACTAAACAAAAATTTACAGCAAATGAGACTATTTCCTTTCACTGAAAAATGAGGTTCAAGAATCTCACCTGTGACCAGTGATCTCATTGTAATTCCTATGAATATCCTTGCACAGCTTTGGATTGCTGAGCCTGAAGAGAGCAGAGGGTCCTTCTGGTAGATGTATGACTAACAAACCATCTGAGGGGAGAGAGTTCCTTCATGTGTGCAAACTGCTCAAGCTTATCTTTGTCAGTAAGTAGATGCTAAGTAGGGAACACATTAGTCATGGTCATTCCTTGAAGCAGCACAAGAGAATAGGAGATGAGTCAAGATTAGGGTAGGAATCTATCTCATGCTCAGTATGGATCTATGTATGTCATGTGTGAAACCAAAAATTGTCTTGAGTTATACGGAGGTCCTGGTGTGGTGGCATTTTCAGGGGTAGGTCCTGATAACCCAAAGAAATCAATGATCCAAACCACTTCTGATCCCCTACTTGTCAGATGAACAGACTTTTCCTATACAAAAACACTACAGCAGATATCATTTATGCCCTGTGTAAATGTTTCATATAGTAGTAGTACTTACTTGGTAATCTTCTGTCCTCATTGACAACAAGGACATCAGTGAAGCCATTATCTGTAGCTTTCTTGACCATCTTCTTTATGCTGGAGCGACTCCTCCACTTGGGCACTGCACCAGGGATGATGCGACACAGCTCTCTAATGAAGGCAATGGTTTTCTGAAATACAAATTTTCTCACTAGAATCAATGGCTCAAAGATGTGAAGTCCATGATTTGATTTTAATAGAAGGTAATTTACCTGACACTAGAACCTCACAATACGACAAGATTTAAGACCAGTAATCCTGTCCTACAATACGTGTGTGTGTGTGTGTGTGTGTGTGTGTGTGTGTGTGTGTGTTAATATAGAAAGGCAAGAACAGTAGAGTCTAATTTGAGGCTTTTAAGTATTACTGTAGAATGCGTTTATAGTAGAGACTTAATAAATATCAAAACTCATTCACATAGATAGGTATGCTTAAATATCAAATCAAAGATAAGTAGCTTTACCAATACATAAAAACTGACAATCACAGCATCTCTCATAAGGAACAAAAAAGAACATATTAAGTTTTATATTGGAAATTGTTCACCTTTAATATTACTTGCAGTCTATAAGGAGAAAACAAGATAATTGCATTCTTATAATACATTTCAGGCTAATGCTATAAACATACTGTCTTTCTGAGGCTCAACTATTCCATGAAAGGCAGGGACCAGATAATAACTCAGATGGGAGAAAACTCTCATGGCTGTCACACAAAGATTAACAGTGCCTATCAGTAAATCCTTACCGTGTGAGGGTTGTCACTGCAGGTGATGAGTATTTTAGGGACATAAGACTTGGTGAAGTATGAAGCATATTCATCATTAGCTTCCTCATGCTCCAGCTCCTCGTCCTCCTCCTCCACCATGGTGTCATCCTTCTCTCGCAGAGACTCAATGGTGTGGGGTTGCTTCTTTGGAGGAGCATTCTTTCCAAGTTTGGCTTCTATTTTTTTCTTTTCTTTTGCTTCTTGCAGTTTTTTCTATAAAGAAAAATATGTATAATTAGGAATGTACACTGGAACTGAATATCTAGGGAAATATAAATAATTCATAAAAGTGCAAGGAGCTGAGTGTTGGGAAAGCTGAGGAGTGTTTGAGCAAAGAACAATGGTTGTGAGGCAAAAAGTTGTGAATACATTTAAGGGAACTGGTACTGTCGGCTCTGTATGGTTTGAGATGGACTCCTGACATAAAACAAAAATTAATAAATATAAAAGATTATAAAAAATTATAGAAGAGAAATGCTGAAGAACAAATGAGACTAATAACAGTTAATCAACTGATACTTTCCTAAACATTGAGTAATACACACCACAACTAAGCAACATCCCTCAACTACCTACTGGAACAAGAAAAAAGCATAGGCAGCCAACAAACGGTTAAAAATGCTAATACTGTAGGTAACGTTTTCATCCATATCGTATAGACATGCTTGGTGTCACTCTATTGGTTGCCATCGGAAGTATTGGCCATGCAATTGAAATTTGTAGTGGTAGCAAATTTTCCAAAATATAAGGATTTCTCTCTGGCAAGTGCTCATTTTGTGTTCTGGGCATCATAATACAACCATAGATGCATTTCTTATCACTTAGTATCACAATAACGCTTTTCTCCATATATACCATTAATTCAAAACAGACTGAAATTTGCTAGGAAAAAATAGTTCCACCCGAAGCTGAGAGACTAATAGAGTTACAAAAATATATCTCATTTATTCCTTTGTGATATCCTCAAGGACATATACTTGGGCGATCTCAGTCTCGCTATTACTACATAACACACACGCCATCCATACATTGCATCGGTCGGCAGCGGCATCCAGCAAACACCAACCAGTGACGCGAATACCTACTTTTCTCTTCTCCCGCTTCATCTCCACGAACGCCTTGGCCCTCCTGCTCTTATTCTTGATATCCTTAATATTAGTGTGGGAAGGCATGACTGTGTTTTGGGGGTCATCCTGCTGGGACTCCTCGGCCGTGCACGTGTCCACCTCCATTATTGGTAAACAGTAATGCCGATCATCGTCATCATCAGGAGGAAGGAAGAATATGCTTTTGAAACGGTTTACTTTCTTTCTCCATTATCGTCAATGTTATCGTATGCTTTTTGCCCATTGGTGAAATTTTTATTAAATCCCTTTTGCATTTATTCTACCAAAACATAGGAAAAGATTATAATTATCCCATCCATGTCCACAGCTCGAAAAGTGATGTGGCCTTAGAACAGGAGGCATAGGCATAAACCTCTTCCAAAAGATCATTCGTGAATATCTGTGGGTAACCCTTACTCTATATGATGTAAGCATCCTTTTCAACAAGCTTCTTACACATGTTGAACAAAAGGGATAATGTATATAAGTAAAATATTTCTTGGTTCAACTAAATTTACTTTGCCCATAGAGTTTGACATTTTTCTCCTGTATTTAATTCATTGTATCTGGTATAATACCAAAACCTTAACTTTACATACACCCACATTTCACAATCTAGCACCATAAAAATATACCACATATATCGTTGCAAGCAAACTACGAAGCATAACATAATCCAATTAATTTATAGAAAGATTATTCATACAATCCCTACTTATTTACAGGTTAAAATCAAAACTGGAATCTTATAGTGGAACCAACAAACTGTCTAACAAAGTCGTGGGTGTGTGATACTGCAGAGTCCTTTACCTCGCTTCCTACCCTCCACCTCACACCACAGCCATGCCTAGGGGAAGAGGTCAGTCACTGCAACCAGGCGGGGCTAAAGAGAACCACCTGTAGACATAGGGTAGCCAGTTCCTGCCCAATAATGAATGGCGAAAGCTTAAAACTGGGACAGCTGTGATATTGTGTTGCTGATAGTTTTGAGGGAAGCGTGGTACACTTTTTTTTTTCCCCCTTTTCTCTTTCCACTTATTTTTCATAGAATGTGTTGCTTTGTGTAATTGTATTTGGTGATTCATCAGTTAGAGTGAGGCTCAGATGGGAATTTTCAAGAAAGCGTCATCCTTGCATTAAAACCATAAATGGATTCTAATAGGTTTTATGTTTTAGATCAGTTGATATGGTTGTTGTGCTTGGTGTTGTTGTTGTTTTGGTATTACTAGAAAGAGCCGTCAGTCTCACTGATATGAGTAAAGAGTGCACCACGGGAAAGAAAACATTTTTCCAAGACTGTTCTTTACACTTTCTCTTGCAACTTACTTGTTTTGAAGTTAATAAATGAGCATAATTATGTTGAGTGTTAGCTTAGATCAGGTTTAGTTAGAACACAGCAATAGTTGTATATGCATGAAACACGAGTATCCCTGCATTAAAAGAAAAATAATAAATAAAATAATAAATCTAAATCCAGGGATGCTTTTTGCGAAGTTTAGGGAATTTTCCCAATGGTCAGGAGTGGTCATTTCGTATTCTAGGTATCAAAACAGAATAATTGATGCAATCTGTATTACTTAATGTCAGACTGACACCTTTCTCCTTATTTACCATTGTTTTTTTATTGGCTAAATCGTTAGTAATATTTATTGTAAAGCATTAAGGCCAAGAACAAAATTTACTATGTGTGACAGGCACAGCAACCAAACTGTTACACTGGGCAAGTCAGTTGTGCTTTCATGCTGACCCAAGTATTACAGAAAGAAATGATGAAAAGTGGATGCGGATACTTGTAAAGAATGTGTTAATGGTGGTGGCAATGCTGTGTGGGTGTCTGGCATCAGTTTCATTCCAGTGTAGTGTGCAGTGAGCCAAGTCACTTTATAATTTCAACATTGTAATACTGACAGTTGATTAACTTTCATTGATTTATGCAGGTGGTCTCAGCTTTTACTTCATAGAAATATTACACAGATAAATATGTATTAAAGGTAGTTTACTGGGTATATTTTTGAACAACATGGAAAATTCTCTTATGAAGATCCAAAAATTTCAGGAAGATGCAAGGGTGGCAAGCGCCACTTCACTAACTTTGAGGCCATGGAAGAACAGAAGAAGAAGGAAGAGAAGGAGCGCCAGTGGAGGGTCAGTGCATATCTGCTTCCATTCAACACTCATAGGGCTTTTGAATGAAATATTTCATATATAGCAGATAAGATAGACTGACTACTGCATATACATATATCCACCATCACTAATCATGATATTAGTGGGGTATTATTTGTCTGTGAGTTTTATAAAGTATCATTGATTCTTAGGAGTCATGGAGTGGGTCCATGAGACTGTTTCTTTCCAGTAGAGGTTAACAGGGCTAATAGTGTGAATAAGTATGTGATGCTTTGTCTGGGCCAGTCTGTGTGGGACTGCCAGCTTGGTATGTAGATAGATCAATAGCCTTTCAGTGAATTAATACTCCTGTAATGAGTGATACATACTTCCTCAGTTATGAATCAAGATGCTGCATCGCAAACCTTTGTAATTAATTATGCTCTAATCCCACATATTACTGAGTATGGGAAGGGAGACTCGTGAGGCATGACCACCAGGAGTGGCGTCATAGAGTGGGTGAGGCAACACTCCCCCTGGCATATGCCCCCCATGATTAATTGTTTGATTGATCCCCCAGAAAGAGCAAGGGGAGACTGATAGTGAGGAAGATGAAGAAAAGTCTGGCAGTGATTCTTCAGAAGAAAGTAGTGAGGAAGAGGAAGAGACAAAGGAACAGAAGGCTAAGGGCATCGGCAGTTTGATAGAATGTGAGAACCCTAATCGTGTGGTCAATAAACCGAAGAAAGTGTCAACCCTTACTAGCACTACTGGTGACACTGCTGCTGCCTCAAAGCCACAATTATCTCGACGTGAACGGTAAGAAAGTAAGGTGTTGTTGAAGTCAGACTGTAAGTGAAATGTTTATATTTTTATTCCAAACAGATGAACTAAGGAACTGGTGTGATAATATCCTGACTGTTTCCATTGTTTATAACTTCAGAATGTAATACAATGACACCGAGCACCTGAACCTTTACAACAGTGATTCCCAACCTTTTCACCGTCTAATGATTTTTCATATTTCAAGGAACCCTGATATATATATATATATATATATATATATATATATATATATATATATATATATATATATATATATATATATATATATATATATATATATTGGTGTCTGAAAAGTGCTTGTGTCATGTTATTGAGTATAAGAATTATGAATTAAGATCACTGTCGTTTTATAATAATAATAGCATATAATTAGTTCATGGTTTCTCATGGACCCCATGGTGATGGTCAGCAGAATCCCAGTTGGGAATCATTATTTTTAACATGAAACAGACTACCTGATGTTGTTTGGTATGAATTTTCAATTTTACTCCTTTCACCAATTATTAGTAATCAGCATACTGGAATGTATTTCCACAGATAACAAATATGTATTAGTACTTTGACAGATTAAAATTATACTGAATTAAAGAATATCAACATCACTTAAAATGGTTTTCTAAAAAACATGGTCTTGTAACAGCTGTGTTCATATGTCTATATATTCCTGTATTAACAGGCATTAAGGAATACTTTCTGGTATTATATATATTCTCTAGAAACCAATATCCATTGCAATAGTAGTAAATCTCAATTATTTCTTTCTATTGAAGTTTCATCTGTAAAATCCTTTGAGTAGGACGATTTGTTGTTTGTAACATTGTCACAAGTTTTAATGCCTAATGTATAGGACCAAGAACTGAAAAGTCGGGTGTCCTTTTAGATAGAAAGAAATACATTTCTATTACTTGGAAGAATAACCATTGACTAGATAAGGAGAATGACCAATAAATTGATATTCAGTAATTATGTACAAAAGAGCAAAAGCTTCACAAACTTTTGGTATTGCTTGAAATTATTTTTGATAGATTCAGCTTGAGGTAGTGGAATAGAGGAAGGAATAAAACAAACATAGGTGGGAGTGGCTACAGTTATGGAATAACAACTTAATAAAGCAGCCCTGACAGTAAAAACTGTTGAGAGAACTGAAAATACTGTTTGGTTAGGTGCAGTGTGAAATCACAGTGTAAATGACAGTAGGTCAGAGGAATGCTTCTTCCTTTACCTATATAATTACTATTGTCTCCTTTTCAGGGAAGAGATACAGAAACAAAGAGCAACTGCTCATTATCGAAAGATGCACTCGGAGGGCAAGACAGAGGAGGCTCGAGCTGATCTGGCTCGCTTGGCAATCATCCGTCAGCAACGAGAGGAAGCAGCAAAGAAGCGCGAGGAGGAAAAGCAAGGTAAGCTTACTTTTGCTCTTGCAAGTTACAGCAGTAGTGTTGGTTAGGTCTCTCTCTCTCTCTCTCTCTCTCTCTCTCTCTCTCTCTCTCTCTCTCTCTCTCTCTCTCTCTCTCTCTCTCTCATGCAAGAGAATGCATGGATTAAATTACTCTTATCTCAGCCAGCCCTCCTTACTGGGCTGGTAGTGTTAGCTTCATTATACTTTGACTTCATCAGAGTACAGTGGAACCTCAGACCTTGAACACCATCAGACTTCAAACAAAAAAATTTATGTATATTTTTTTGCTTTGGAGATCAAACAAACTTTGGATTTTGAACTTGAACATAGCCAAATGAAGGGAAACTGGCAACAGGAGTAGCTGAGCAACTGGTCAAAACTTCTGAGGTACCAGCTGGTATTTTTCACTGTCAAATTTTAACTATTTTTGGCAGCAAGACATGTGTTTGGCAATGAAAATGTTAATTTGGCATTTTGGCATTAAAATGTCCAAATTCAGCAATCAAGAAACCTGGTGATGTAATTTTGGGTAGTATTGCATAATAACCTTGAACAATTTGGTTCTGGCACAGCCTTCCAGAACAGACTGTCTTCAAGGTCTAAGGTTCCACTTCATATGTTGATCATTACAGGAAGGATTATTAGTTTAGTTATTATTGTAATAGAGTTAAGTACAATATTTATAAATATGGCTTGACTTAATAACTGAAAACATCAGGTATTTTAGCCATTTGGTACTTGAATTGGTGATTAAAAACCTGTTACTCTATTATAATCCTTTTTGTTTGAAATGAGACAACTTTGTAGGCTTGTACTGTACTATTTTATTGAATTTTACTTTCAGAACTAAAATATAGCTTGACTTTAACCAGTGTATTATTGTGTGTATATGATATTTTCTCATTTTCAGCCCGAGATGCTGCAGCATCAGCCAAGAAAGAACAATTGGCCAAGGCCCTCAATAAGAAGAAGAGCTGATCATGTATGTACCATAGATATGAGTGAAATGCGCGAACATGGCAGCTGTAATATTCAGAGCTGTTGGTTTTAGGTCAGAGATGAAAAGAGAACTTACAGAGTTGTCTGTTATGTGAAATAATAAATACTGCAAATTGTTCACTTGTGCAGGAGTTGCTTATAATCATGGAATGAGGTTTTATAATCGGCTTGTAAATTAAAGAGAATGCATTCAAGCTGTTTTGACAAACTCTGCCTAGAACCAACGTGCTTCACAAACTTAAAACAATTATCAAAACATTGCACTGAAGTTTATAAAAAGAAATCCAGTCACCCTAAATGCATAAAGCATATTTTTAATTGGTTTTGTTCTTTCAGGTTTTCTGTTGTAGTTCTTTGTGTTGACACTTGAAATGCAACAACAAATGGCAAAGGTTTGAGATTAGTGTATTTAATGATTCACATGGCTGAAGTACAATTTTGTTTATGGTAATGATCATTACTGTGTTCATTATAGAGTTTGTATCTTATTTTATAAATTACATGAAATTATCTGTATTTTTGCTGTTTCTGTGCTTCATTCATTTGTTATTTTCTGACCAAAAGACAAGAGCTTACCTGCTAATACTTTTATTCTGCACTTCTATACTATTTAAGAGTTCCATTGCCACCTATTTTGGGTCTTCATTTGATGGAAATGGGGTTGCCATGATTTGAAAATATTTTAATTCCTAAAATTTTATTACAATTCTGCATTTTTTTAATTTAATTTTTTTTTTTTAATTTTTTTTTTATTCATGATTTGTAAAGGTTCGCTATCACTTCCGTGAGTGAGAAATCATCTATTACATTTACCCATCTCTCCTCATGTAATCTGGACAAAGCTATATATCATTGATGTTTTTCTTTCATAACATAAATAGTACACTCAGTTCACAACATTGGCAAACACTTCAAATTTTATCAATAGTGTTTGTAAAATTTATGTATATTTTTTTTTATTTTTTGTTCCAATAAAATGTCTTGTACCAAATTTATTTAGTTGACATTAAATATCCTATATAGTATATGCATTATATGGCATTCTCCTATCAAGATTCATGTATTGTACTATAGCTTGTACACTTTGAGAACTGAATAGGATTGTTTCCAAGACCACAAGAGATGATCAGTTGAAATTTTAAGAGGTTTTCTCATTAATGATGCAAAACTTTTCTTTGACCATCACTTGAATCATTAAAAAGAAATACAAACCCTAAAGACTACCAATAGATCATATTAAAAGTACTGTATGTGAGATAACATAGCAAAATGATTTAAGAATATAAACCTTAAGTCACAATGTATTTGCATAGAAAAAGCAAGTTATAAATACCAAACAGTATTGAGAATGACTGCAGTTGAGAGTGGTTGCAAATAGTACTGAGTAGTCAAGGAGTGATGAAGCAAAATATAATAAATATTAAGATTAAGTATGCTTGTGGGTGTTGCACTAGAATATTAATGAGTAAACTTAAGGTCCTATCCTGAGTCCAGATATGTAGTTCAAGACAGCCAAGAGTTGTCTTGGTTCCTTAAGCAGACACAGTATGTACAAAGATCAACTCACTGAATGTCTGAGTTTTGAAAAGCAACCGTGAAATCTGAATATAAACCAGTGAAACCAATGAGACTGTAATCCTAATCATTAACCCAATTACATTAAAGTCAAATAGATTCCAAATGTTAAATAGGTGATTTAGATTATACATTATCACCACAAGCTACAAAAGTGTAATTGAAGAGATGCTTAATAAGGATGTGGGGAGCCTGAAAGTAAATAGCAAAGGTGATAAAAGAAGTTTTGGAAGGTGGAAGAAGGATGTATATGACAATGGAAATAGAAAACTGGTGTGGTTTGAACATTTAAAGTTTGGAGGACGGACAACAGTCACCTTTAAAGATTTTCTTTGTTATTTTTCCCCTCTCCCAGCAAAGGCTGAGTAAACCTCTCTCTTAACTCCACACAAGCCTAATTATTGCTGCTGGCCAGTGGCGTCACGAGGGCTGTTGGCGCCCGGGGGCATAGATGATTATGGCGCCCCCCCCCCCTTCTGCTAATTTGTCATAGACCAGTGGCATTTTGGCGCCCCCCTAACGCTGCGCCCGGGGACATGACTGTGTCCCCTCCTGCCCCCCCCTCGCGACGCCACTGCTGCTGGCTAAATGTTTGTTTGTTATTTGGTTTTACTCCTCGTTTATATCGGCCACCAACGATGTCACTAGTTTGTTTCTATTTATCTCATAATTGTGTGCACGCTACAAGGTCAAACCTAATTACCAATTGACAGTTTGATGTATCACTTTGAGGGCGGGACGAATAAAATAGAAAAAAAATACTACATGTATACTAGACCAATTTCTATTGCCATACGAGTAGCTAACCATTCTGCAGAACTCAAATTAATAAAATCAACCACCTTAATTTATACTACTCAGCTGTTCTCTAATCATATCATCGACAGTCTTCTTGAGATTTTTTTCTTTTTTCATTAAATGATATAGAAGTTACATGAATTAAGTGTTATATACGAAAAGAAATTAAGGAATGTCATGTACAGTAGTAGTTACATGTATGATGTTGAGACACATCAGGTGAGCTAACGTTGCCACTCGACCTGAGGCGGAATTTCTGAGGGGAAGGGGTGGGGGGAGGGGCGAAAACAAGGATTCTCTAATCCTTGGGCGGGAATACTACACATTAATCGACTTGTTTCTCACCTCTGGTTGCCACGAAGGAAGGATATTTTCCACTCCTACTTTGTCGTGCACAGCCAAGCCAAGAAATTTATCAGAAGAACGTATTTCTAAAAGAAGGAAAATCGAAGACCACTTCTACCTAAAACTCAAGCGAGGAAGAGAACATAAGTAACGGATAGGACCCGTTTTATGCTTATTTGATCAATGTTATCAAATTGGAGCTTCAACTCTTATGGAGGCCCGCGCAAGCTATAATTGTTCTAATTTCTGTTAAAAGAAAAATATATAACCCGTAGACTAGATTGTTTTCTTACAAAATTTTTCATCGAGCTTTTTTCTATTTCTTTCTAATTAAAGGCGAGCATACTACACGAAATATAGATATCATTTATTTATTTGACTTTAATAGATTTGAGGCTCGCAATTTCTAGCACCGGCCTGGCCAAGGATTATATTGGGCCAGGCTGTTAAAAACTGAAGCCACAGTTTTAATCCCTTCAGTTCTGGGATACATTTCTACCACGAGTTTCGAGTGTGATTAGATGCTTTAGGATGGACATTAGGAAGGCAGAAGACTAAAGGCCCGTCTGTACTATTTTAAATCCCCACATGAGTTTCTGAAGTTTTACAGCATCGCCAATTAATTCAGTTTACATACTTAAAGCAGAAGCTGTAGAAATCTTCCTGTCCCGAGTTAATTTAATTCTTATTCATTTGTTATTTATTGTTGCGACGTCATGCATAAGAGGAAATTACTCCGTTTCTTTTAAAGTAATATGAAGTGACTTTCTAAACTCGGAGGTTCTAATATATTTTCGAATTTTGAGGCATATGTATATACCATGTTCCACGGTTCTATAGTTTCTTTAGTGTCCTTAGGGGAGTCCTTTGATAAGATACTCTAGTATCTAGTCTAGTAATGCTCAATATTATGTAAACACTGATTAGACAATTGTCTGCCAGCAGGAGGGGGGAGTGCCATTGCATTAATTAGGCTACTCACTTTTGATACTTTCAGGTGATTCCGTTTATCATCAGGTAAGGTGGACCTTCATATCCTATTTTCCTTCATTCACTTCCTCCCATTGTGACATATGAGGTAGTGTGTTGTAGGTTAGGTTAGTTCCGAGTAAAGATTACCGAAGAGGCTGTCTAGCCAACCCCTCTACAGTGAAGGTAAAGGTAGTGGTCGACGGAGGCTGTTGGGTGGGCGGAGTCAACCCAAGAGGTTTCACTGCTTTCTCTCTCCACTAAGGAGCGGTATACAAGACATCCTGTCCCTTAATCTTATCTCCAAGGTTTTGATAAGTTATCCAGTGGTAAGTTGGTGGGTGGGCCACCGTACCACTTATCAGTCTTATGATATATTCTTTGCAAGGAATTCTGTTTTTGCATTACATTGGCGATGATGGCTATATTGAGAAACTCTAACTTGTGCCAGACCAGCAGGACTCCAAGACGCCAGTGTTTATAGTGTCTGGAGTGACATGCCGGTACTTCCTGCTTGCATCTTTGCAACTGTATGTATTCCCTAGAATCAGCCTCAGTAATAGTTAAATATAACTGGCGCCTTATATTTTTCGATTTTTTTTTTTTTTCCATTGGTTAATGTTTAAAACTATTATTAGTCTTCGTCAGCTACCTATGACCGATCCAGAGTTAGCTAGGAGATTCTATTATAATTTAAGATAAACACTACCAATGGTTCTTAACCCAAACCTATCCGGTTCTTAATCGTTGACCCTTCAGATTTCTAACCACATATAGCATTAATGAGGAAGGACTTCTGGTGATGTAGGGTAGACTAACTGTGCTTGCATACTCATCCTTCCCAAGTTGATCACTGTTTTTACAATTACCATTTTTTTTTTTTTTTTTTTTTTTATCAAGGGAAACCTTTCATATATATATATATATATATAGATATCATTTATTTATTCATTCTTTAAATTTATCTTTCTTCAAGAGGAGAAAACTGGCCAAGGTTGAAAGAGAGAGTGAAACAAGAGTCTAATTAGGTAATAGCTCCTAATGCTTATCTTGAAATATCTCTCTTGAATGATTTTAGATAATAGGAAGATGAAAATACTGAAGCAGGTGGGAAGTTCCAGAGTTTACTAGAATAGAATACATAATATATATAGCTGAAGATTTAAGAAAAAAAATTTCTGTATGATTCTCATGCTTTATCCATCTATTTCAGAATCATATCAATGCTATTAAAAGTTGCCGGAAGGAGTTTTGTAACTGGCAGAAAATTTCATGGTTTACATTGCAAGGTTCTTTGCCAGTCAAAAATGGAAAGCACATCAGAGCCAAAGGAAATAAGGATACCAGTTCCTTATGGTCACATAGCAGGTAAGTTAGACAGAAGCTAGTAATTATTTATCTCCTAATGTTATTGACTTTTACCTACCTAATTAGAATTGGCCGTTGTACTGTACATTATTCTTTAAGGGAAGATATTCTTGATGGTTTCCTAGGAACTTCAGTTTTTATTTCTGTGGGTGTGTGTGTGTGTGTGTATATGAGGCGCCTAGAGCCAGAGTGACGGAAGCGACACTCCAGCCGAAATTAATATTTTTATCCCCCACCTTCCTACTGTGGCAGGAAGCAGATTAGAAGTCATAATGTACACCGCAATAAGGTCAAAAATCCACCCAAATGAAGTTATCTGTAGACCCTTCCTGTTGCTCTCGAAGCAAGAGGATGAGCGGCTGGTGCCAGAGTGTAGTAACTCCCGCCGAGCAGCCAGCTCGCCAATGAACGCACACCATGCGCGTCACGTGACATGACTGACAGACGCGTGCTTCCCTCACACCAACCCACAGACACTCGGCCACCCTCCGCCAGCTCGCCACAACTGCATGACACTCTGCCTTTCTTGTACACTAATACCCATGATTTTGCCATTATGGCAGACAACAACATGCCCCCTGAGGAGCCAGAACCCTCTAGGGGAAGGAAAAGGATGCGTAATCCTGCAGAGTGGAAGAAAAACTTAGGTAAAAGACGAAGGAATATGGGAGAGGCATCCGTGAGCAGGTCTACAGGCCGTCAAGTAGTACAGGCGCGGTACTCACCTGCCGGATAATTTTCTTATTCTTTCCTGTTCCGTTATCCTAATGGACTATTTTAAGAGTTTGTTAGATGTTTGTTTCCATTTTCTGGCATTAAAAGGATTGCTATTTTTCTACCGTTGATCATTCTCTCCTTACTAGGTGTTTAGATTAAGAAGTACGTGCACGAGTGTTGCTTACGTTTTTGCTTAATAGAATTAATACATCACTCAAGAAAGGCTTCAGTGGTGGTGAATCCCAATAACCTACATAATGTTGAAACAACTACACATAAGAACAAGAACAAACAATGCATGCATGCTTGATTCTCAAAATATTTGAAGTGTTTTTATTTTTTCCCACAAATAAACCAGATAAAAAAGCAACAATCCTTTCAGAATGCTTTTATTTCACTGAATGCCCAGATACAGGCTGTAAAGTACATTAAATAACGAACATTTTGAAGCCAAGCCTTACTTCTTATCTCTATTAATTGAGGAGATATTGCATTCTGAATGTTGCAAAACTTTGATCGCTTTTTTCTCCGTTTTCTAGTTTTGGCGCTTACGTTACTCTGGCTCTAGGCGCCTCATATATATATATATATATATATATATATATATATATATATATATATATATATATATATATATATATATTTATTTATTTATTTATTTATTTATTTATTCATTTTATTTTTCTTATTCATTTATTTATTTATTTATTCATTCATTCATTAATATAAAACTAATTCCAAATGGCTTTTTAAGTATTAAAAATTTTTACTATCAATACTTATATATCAGGTAATTCATTCTAACCTTAGCAAAACCTTAAGTTAACAAAAATTTCAATGTAATTTTTTTAAGAATAAATTGTTCCATTTCTTCCACAGCCACAGATTACTGAAGTTACCTTTTACATTAATTTCCACATTAGCTCCCTTAATGGCCTTAGTATGGTGGCTACTGTAGGTTTCACCATACAACACATAAATAATAAATTTGCCTCCTCATCTGCTGTATTTTTGGTATTCCACACAAAACACCATTGCATTACAAAACCATTCTTTCTTTAGCTTCTTATCACTTATTGATCCTATGTGTTCCTGCACTATAGTTTCTATTCATTTCAATGTTTTTCTGACTTGTCTCCTATGTCTTCACCAAAAATAATTTCATTGCCTTCTTGATTCTTTTCATGTGTGTTGCTTTCTCCCTAATATTTGTGTTTATGCTCCTCTACTGCCTGTTATAATGGGTATCAATATTTATATTCATTTATGATTGTGTCATGAGGATTACCTTGATTCTGAGGAACCCCTTGTTTACAACCACTTGTACAAACATTTGAGTACCAGATATTTATTGTATTCAAGTATCAAAATTTTTGACTTTTAAAATGTTCAAGTATTGTCTCCACTGTATTAAATACTAAATGAAAATCAAATCCATTTTTTTTTTTTTTTTTTAGCTTTTCCTTTTTCTCTGTGATCAACAACTCACTTGTTTGTGATTTACATAACTTCTTTTCTTGGCTGAACTCATAATGAAGCTATACTATAATAAATAAATGCCTGTCAGCAGTTGCAAGTAGGATCAACTACATGATTTTGTAGTGCAGTGCCATCAGAACATAAACGATGCTTCCAAAATACAAGATATATTAAGAAAGCACTCTGACAGTAATGCCAGAAAACTTATGTTGCCAAAATATTGATTGTCAATTTAGTCCTGAACAATACCTTTATAAATTGCCATGAAACATACTTAGCATGATAATTAGAACCACATGTAATAGCTACTATTATGTATTTACACTTTGTTTTGCTAGAGTTGATAGAATGATGTGACTCTTGGGTTGCTACAAAATGTTCCTTAAGGTAATTTGAGAAATTATGCCAGTGTCACCTTTTTATTTGATTTTTTAATTCTTTGTATATCTTGTGTGCATTTTATGTTCTTATAAATGTGAAGTTGTTGGTAGTTTTGTTTCTTTATTCATCTTTCTCATTTATTTATCAATTATTTTATCTGTTAATCTATTCATTATTATTGTTTATCTGTTATTTACTTTCTTCAGGAAAAATATGGAATGAAGGAGGCAGTCCACTTCTGAGTTTACATGGGTGGATGGACAACGCTGGTACATGGGATCGTGTGGCACCTCTGCTACCCAGAAATATATCCATTGTGGCAATAGATTTCCCAGGTCATGGTTTCTCTTCATTTAGGCCTTTGGGAATAGGATCTACATTTGTAAATTTACTCCATGTTATTGAGCATGTTGTACAATATTTTGGATGGAAAGAGGTAAGGCAGTCTGTACAATGAATATTTCTAAACAGAATTGCAAACTGAACATACAACATAGATTTTCTTTAATAAATGTCTAATTTGAATAATGAAGATTTTCATTAGTACTTTTTGCAGTACGTAATTTATTGAAGCAATTTATGATTACAGGTTAATCTGCTTGGTCACAGTATGGGAGGTGCAGCAGCAATGCTGTATGCTGGTACATTTCCGGAAAAAGTGCTGAAAGTAATAATGCTGGATATGATAAAGCCATTACACACCCCAGCAAAAAAGCAACCTGAAGCAACTGCCAAGAGTATAAAGGAACTTTTGGAAATTGAAGCTAAAATTGGAAAAGGTCTCCAATCTTATGAATACAGTTCTATTGTAGATAAGCTTGTCAAAGGATATGCTTCTAGTATCACTGAGGAAGCTGCCAAAGTCTTGTTAAAGCGAGGGTCAATCAAACACTCAAATGGTTTATATTCACTGAATTATGATCCAACACTTAAGGCTTCCTCCATATTTGGTATGACCTTTGAGCAGCAGAAGGAATTTGCAAATAGATTGAATTGTGAATTGATGATAATTAAAGCCACTGCAGGACCTATCTATGAAAAGCAAGAATACTATGATGAAATGAAAAGTATTTATAATAAAAGTGCCAAAAAATTTATCTATAAAGAAGTTGAAGGAACACACCATGTCCATCTTAATGATCCACAAGTTGTAGCTCCACATATAGCAGAGTTTATACATAATTAGTGTAAAAGCTGTAAGTAAAATGTATATTTGTATATACTGTATATCAGATGTTTTCTTTTCAAAATTATTATTATTATTATTTATTATTATTATTATTATTATTATTATTATTATTATTATTATTATTATTATTACTATCATTATCATCATAATTTCTACAATTATGATCATTAATATTATTCTTATTATCATTATTGTCATAATTATCATTATTATTATTATTATTATTATTATTATTATTATTATCATCATCATCATCATCATCATCATCATTATTGTTTTCCAGCCCTTCTTGTGTTCAAGTTGTTAAACTGATTCTCTAGAAACTTGATGAACTCAGTTTTGTTGTTCGCATTAAAGTTTTATTTATATTCATGAACTGTGCATACTAGTATAGTATTGTATGTGTATAGTTGAACATGAATTATCTTGTGGAACACAAGAGCACCAACCCTGGCCAGGCTGTGATGTCATTAGCCGTGACGTCATAATGGCGGGCCCCTTCCTGCTGCTTCCAATTCCTAAGTACAGGTCAGCAACATAAACTGGATTTGTAGATTGGAGTTGGTATTCACTCAGTGCATAAGAAGATTATCTTGTGGAACACAAGAGCATCAACCCTGGCCAGGCTGTGATGTCATTAGCCGTGACGTCATAATGGCGGGCCCCTTCCTGCTGCTTCCAATTCCTAAGTACAGGTCAGCAACATAAACTGGATTTGTAGATTGGAGTTGGTATTCACTCAGTGCATAAGAAGATATCCTCATCTGAAAGATGGGCTGCATGACCATTTCTCTTGGTATGATACACACAAGATAATTTTCATTAAGTACAGTAAACGGGGTTAAAAACAACTTTAGCTGAGACTATGTTATTTACTGGTGTATTTACAAAAATATCTTAATATCCATCTCTATATTGGCTGCAGTCAAGAAGCAGAGGAAGGCCATGAAGATCTCCACCAGGAGGCCATCAAGCTGCCCCAGGAAGAGGACACTGCGCCTGGGGTGTGTGAGATACCACCTGGGCCACACTCAAGGAAGCTTGAGGAAGACAGTGTGGAACTGGAGAGAATGCTACCACCAACACATTCCAGTACTATGCTGTTGGTGGATGAGTGGGAGGTACAGCATCTGGAGAAAAAAAGGAAACTTGAATTAACATTGCTTGAAAAAACAAATAGAAGCAGAGGAGAGAAAAATTAAAGCACAGGAGACAAAAATTAAAGCACAGTAGACAAAAATTGAAGCTGAGAAGAGGAGTGAGGCATTCATAGCTATGGCAAAATACTATTCAAAATAAACTTGAAATTTTGGTTGTGTGTGTGTTTTATTTCCAGGTAAGTTATTGAGGTTAATGGACTAATCAAATGGGGAATTTGTTCATCACAAAACATACCATACTTACAGTGTGATGTAGAGTGAGTGTGGCTCTGGGACTTCATTCATCATTGCTGTTAAGAAACACAGTTACAGTAATTAGAATCAAGGTTACAATACTTGTACATTTTCTTAGAGAATAGGGCAAATATGTGAAGGATATGATGTAAAAAACATGAAATTTTTGAAGAATCAGAAATCATAGCCATGGGATGTCTCCAAAAATATAATTCACACTATAAATATACATACATTTACAGTGGTATGAACATATATGACAATAATCATAACATGATGGGTCAAAATATTGCAAATGTTGAGACTTACTTGAAATGAAGGTGTACAAACTCATCTCTGTACCGAAGACCCTCATGTGCCCATTCAGCAGCAGGTTGTGGTTGTGGTTGTGGTTGCTGTTGCTGTTCCACTGGCTGTGGGTCATCGTCTTCCAACATGTTGATGTCCTCTTCAGCTGACATTTGAATATTTCTCTCCTTGCATATGTTGTGTAGCATGGCACATACTTCTATGATTTGGCACACCTTTGCTGGTGGGGTGACCCGTATCTCTCCATGCAGCACACGGAATCGGCGTTTCAATTGGCCAATACCCCGCTCCACGACACTTCTGGTTTTCTTATGTGCTCTGAAATAGCAGTGTTGCTTTTTAGAAAAGTTACCCAGGAAGTTTTTAAGTAGTGTACACTTTAATTCCTTTGTATTTGTGGACACTGGCACTCCTTGTCAACATTCAACAGGTTAGGAGTAAAGATTGTTTTTAAATTCAATAACCTTGAAGAAGAGGTGTTGGTCATGTAACTCACTGCAATACAAAATTTTATTGACTGACCAAAAATATCATACTGGTAATGAATAATGCTTACCTATTGTAACTGGACTGTGGGCCAGGCTGAGGTCTAAGGTATGGAGTTAGGAGCCACTTTTTACTGGGGTAGCCACGATCTCCCAACAAGTGGCATCCCTGTGGCACCATATCCCGGCCAAACACCACTCTACTCAGTGCACTTTCACTCAGAATCCTTGCATCATGGACTGACCCTGGCCACTTTGCAACTATGTCAAGAATCCTGTACTGGGCGTCAAACACTATTTGCGTATTTATGCTGTGGTATCTTTTTTTGTTGACATACTCAGCCTCAAATTCCTTTGGTGCTGTAATTCTAATGTGTGTTCCATCAATTACTCCTATCACTCTGGGAAATCCAGCAATTTGAACAAAATCCATTTTCTTAATTTCAGTTTCATCAGGTGTGATAGGGAACTTAAAGAACTGAGAGAGTATGGGACGTGCTGAAAGCGCATTTAGTGTTTCTGTTATTATTCTGCTGACTGATGGTTGTGATGGACCCAAGTCGTCACTGTTGCAAAGTCGCATTTTGCCAGTTGCAAGGAACCTTAATGTTAAAATCACTTTAAGTTCTGGGGCTATAGCTTTGTTTCTGGCAGTGCGACTGGTTAAAGTGTCACGTATCAAGTCAGTCACAAACAGGATTCCTGCACGATCCAAACGGTACCTCTTTATCAGTTCTCTGTCACTAAGTTCATTTAGAACATCTTTTCGAACACAAAAGTTTCTTGGTCGACGCACCACAGATTGTTCCCCCTCAGCCATGTTGACTCAAATACCCGATACTGTACTGTGGACTCAGGAGGCACTTGATCTTGGTGTTGCCAATTCTTTGCAATGTTTGGCCTTTGTTATTGTTGTTCCTCAAGCTGTCTGGTATTGGAAACTGCTGTAAAGTAAAAAGGAAACATAAAACAATGCCACATAATTATGAAGTGAAAGTAACTAGGCCTAATCCTCTCTGGTTTTAGCATACCATACTTTCTCCAAAAATTCTTAAACAGCCTAGATATATCACCTTCTGTGTCAGCCCCTTGCATAGTTGAAATGGGGGGTTCTGCTGCATGGTTATGCCATGTAAAGAATTAGGTCTCGGTAGTTTGCTACAGTCCAGGTTAGTTCAGGTTACATTAGGCTAGGGTATGTCCTAGGTTAGGTCTGGTCAGGGAGGCATTTTATCCAAGTCTGCCAGGTACATGTCACTCCCAGCTTACTGCAGGTTCAACATCACAGCTGTCCAAAGGAGAATAATGCTTGGGTTATCGCAATAAAACCAACTTGGAAAAAGTTTCATTCTCTTGCCCAGCTCATTTTACTTATGTATGACCTGACCCAACCTAGCCTAACCTAATGTGACCTAACCCGCATGAGTGGGATGGATGTATGAAATATACGGTAACCTTACAGACTTGGATAACATGAGTCAGGGAGAGGGGGGATATGTACAGACACACTCATTTCTGACAAAAAAAACTCTACATTCAGAAAACCTTGAGTCATTAATATTGTATGAACCAGCACCAGAAAATTACCATTCCTTATTTTATCAATTCATTCACCACATACTGCACACTATTATGTACATAACATCTTCTGCTCTCCTATCAGCACAGAAACCATTCTTATTTGAAATTAAATGGGTAATATGTTAATCAAAAGCATACTTACAGTGTACTATTCAGTTAATGTGGCAGTGGGGTTTCATTTATCATTGATGTAAAGAAGTACCCTGTGATGTAATACTTTGTACTGGTAGCTGCTGTAAAGTAAAAGAGAAGTGCTAAAACATTACCACAAACATGGTGAAAGCAAATAATACTTTGCACAATATTTCAATCAACACTGCACTAAAAATATTTCAGATATTAAGAACGAAATGACCAGACGCAAAAAGCAGGTTAGGTTAAGTCTGTTTAGGTTTGGTTGGATTCGAACTATCTATTGTAGGTTTTTTTTTTTTATTATTATTTATTTATTTATTTTTTTTTTTGCAACTGTTACACCAAAATTATACAGATTAGGTTAGGTACGGTATGCACCTCTGCAGGTTACGTTAGGCTTGTTTGGGTATGCACCTAACTTATAGTATTTGGGGATGGGGGAAACTCGCAGTTTGGTTCATTTTCAAATATTTGCACTTAATAAAACAATCTCCACAATCAGAAAATATATATGTACCTAAAAATTGCAAAATTTCACACAAAATCAAAAGTGCAGAAAAAAAGATCCAGTCATACCGTGCATAATTTACCAATCTTTCTTAATTTGTTCAGAAGGGCCTATGGATTATGGTCTATAGTTATTCAGCTATACTATTTTTTTGCAATGCGACTCTGCATTCATCCCATCCTGTTAGCACCAACGCCACCAATTTCCTCCCAAAACTTTTTAATATCACCCTTCATTTTCTGCTGATCAGTAATACATATTCCATTTACTTCAAGCCTCGCAACATTGTCAAGTACTGGTAAATTTTCTCACTGCTCATGAATCTATACCACTCACGGCCACCTGCCACCTCTTTTTTCTCAGACAATGTGTCACTGTATCACACTCCATTCACACATCACTTTTGCATCCATAATCTTACCTTTTAGATGCTCTCCGCTGTTTCACAATGCCGTCTGCCGCGTCTGCGAAGTTGCTGTTTTGTTTACATTCAGCACGGGAGTGACGGAAACTATTTCAACGATTTCTGCGGGATTCCCATTCTGTGATAGGCTTAGTTCGAAATCTAATGCCCTTAAAACTACCCCGGACCCAGTTTTAGCTAGGTCAAGGCTTATGGCGAGACATAAAGACTTAGGAAAAACTTTTAAGGATTTATGATTCCATTCCGCCATTTGAGAGGCTTTGGTCGAAATCATAGCGCTAGGACGAAGACCTAAATAATACCGGCTTCCTCTACCTCGTGTGTGTGTGTGTGTGTGTGTGCTATCTACTTTTTTTATATCTTCCATATTTGAGTGACATTTTCTTTTTTGTTTTATCCTGTCCCTCCTCTTTCTCCTCCTCTTCTATCACTTTCTTCATTTCCTCCCCCTTTTGCTGCATTTAGTGACTTTTCCTCTTTCTGGCAGGTTTGAGAAGTAGTATTACGCCGGTGTGGTGCTTTACAGCTGAGAAATACAGACGATAACAGGGACTATGAGAACATCAAGGATTATAATGTCCTTGGAGAACATGAATATTTACCATTGGTCTTGTTCCTTGTTTTGTTAAACTGTCTCCACAGAATCATCATTATTGTGTTTTTATTATTACAAGATCATAAGGCAGGAAATTATATTGAGAGAAAAAGAAAGAGAGGGTAGAAATTACACTGAGAGAGAGAGAGAGAGGGGGGGGGGGGGGAGAAATTCATGCTGATAACACCATTTTATGATTCCATTGTTATAAGTTG
>CM035192.1:8250668-8278017 GCA_020233015.1 Callinectes sapidus
CACTGCCCACAAACCAACTGCTGTTACAGCATGTGCCACTGGTAAGACATTTGTTTTGAGTGCATGTAACAAGCATTTGTTTACGTGACTCAGTTGACCGGCCACTGGGTTCTCGAGGCCGCTACCCTATAACAATACCTTGCTCATGAGTGCTGATGCTGCATATTTGTTTTGTAAAGGGTCTAGATATTACTTAAAACATTGTGATGGTCGTAAGAGGATTGCCAAGACATTAGATTCTACGTCAATGTCTGTTGCTACAGGTCTTTAAATGGGCTGACATAGCTGCCATCGCCTGGCTGTTTGTAAAACTATAAATAAAATGCATGGATTTATAATATCTGATAACATTATTTTACCTTACCATGAAGGATTTTGGAATGCAAATTAAACTAGATCTCTGTTTCGTTATTTCAGTAATCTTCAACATGTGACTTTTCTTGAGGTATAAAATAAGTGTGGAAATGCCAAGGAAATGGGCAAACCCATAATTTTCTTTTGTCTAATACAAAGTTTGACACTCCTCCTACTGCTAATGTTGATTTGACATTAGTTTTAGTTGTTTATCTTGCTTGTGTCAGACAGGAGGACATGTGTTTGTGTTAGTCTTCTTTGTCTAGATTTAGAGGGTCTTCCTCACAGCTGTGGTGATCCACTACTGCTGCCATTCCAAAGGTCCTGCTGCACAAGCCTTAATTGGTCCAGCACAGAGTTTGAGGCTGCTGTATAGTTTATTGTGGATCTATGAACTGGAGATTCATCTGGGAGTGTTTGAAGGAATTTGTCCAGTTCCTTTTTTAATTTGGTGACTGAACAGCCCATCAGGTCTATTTTCTTTGGGAGGATGTTTCTGCTTCTGCTTCTGCTTGATAATGCGCAGGGCACTAAAAAAGTGCATAACACGCATATATGGAGTTGACTGGTGGACGGGGAGGGGAGGGATGGAGTGGCAAGGGGGGGATAGGGAATCAAGTGTGAGTGTTTATGTTGGTCTGTTGTTGTGATAGGTAGGCGTGTAGTTGTTTAGTGAATGAGTCTATTGTCATATTATTAAAAATATATTGAGGAAGCCTGTTCCAGTCACGTATCGTTTGTGGAAAGTATGAGTGCTTGTATGTGTCAGTGTTAGTGTGATATGTTTGGAATGTCAAGGAATGTGTGTTACGAGTACGACTGTTAGTGTTATGTAAGTATGTATGTGGGTTAATGTCAATGTAATTGTTTGTGATTTTGTACATAAGTGTAAGTCTGTGTGTTTGTCTGCGTATGTGAAGGTGATCCATGTTTATTTGTTGTTTCAAATGTGTTGTGATACCAGGCGCTTGTGTGTAGTTGTTTGTAATAAACCTAGCCGCCTTCGTGTTAATTTTTTCTAACATGTTAATGTTTCTGTGTGTATGTTGAAAATGACAGGGCTACTGTGGGGCAGGAAGGATACAAGGAGGGTCCTCCAATTTGCCCAGTGATTCATAGAGACCTCAGCTTATGGAGAAGGATCTCATAATCGACCTTGTCGAATGCCTTTATAAAGTTGAGGCAAGCAACGTTTATGTTTTCTCCTGTTCACTTTTGGAGAAGTCAGTCATAATGAGGCAAAAGGTTTGAGAGGCATGACCATCTCTAGAAAAACTGTTTTGGGTGTTGCTAAGGAGATAGTTGTTTTTCCAGATTGGTGATTTTTTTTTATTTTTCTACATTTTCTCAAATGTTTTTATAATGTGAGAAGTGAGGGCAATGAGATGATAATTTGTGGTTTGACTCCTGTCACTTCCCTTGTGAATTGGTGTTATGGTGGCTTCTTTTTAGCTTTGCTGGAATTGCGACTGTGTTGAGTGCTCAGTGCCACATTATATAGAGAGGGAGTGCCAGTGAGTACTTGTATAGGAGGATAGCTGGAATACTGTTAGGCCCTGTAGTAGAGTTTGTTTTCAGTTCTTTAATGGCTTTTACTATATTGTTTGTGATGAACTGTATGTCTTGTTTGCTTGTTACTGTCCTCAACTCCTCAGTAAATAATTGAGTTTGAAACTTGTTTAGTTTTTTTAAGTTTACTGAAGGCTCTTGTGTGGTTTGTCCTGAGTATATGCTTGGGAGATTGGGTGACTGCATTAAGTACCACATATCTGTGTAGACATGCAGTCACTATGAGATACTCCTGTTTGTGTAGTGAGTTTCTACATAGGATACAGTGATAAATAGGGCAATTCCTTCCTTCCTTGCATCCTCTGTTGTCTCTTGGTTCATGATTTACCAGGCTAGGTTTGGCTAACTTAGATTATCTCAGGTCAGATTAGGATCTGTCAGTTCAAGTAGGATTATGTTAGATTAGGCTAAGGAGATGACGATATTTTTTGTAAATATCTTTGGAACAGATGAAGTCATATTTTTCCCTTAACATTTCTAGAATGCATTGATGTATCAGGTGGTGAAGCCCATTTTTGTAGAGATGATAAAAAGGAAGAAAACAGTCCCTTTAAGAGTTTCTAATATCTCTTGTTGTTGTGCCATAGCTACCTGATGCATGTGTCAACTCGTGTGGTTAGACCCAGAGCTTGTACTTATACACAGATTTGCATTAGAAATATTTTCCCCCTTAAATTTTGTCATTTGTGATTCTTTCCAACAATTGGCTGACTATCTGCTGGACTAGTTGGGTGTTGGAAGCTTGCCAAAAGCATCACTGCCTCCACCACCACTTGCATTTTATGTTTCATCACATTATGTGGCTTTCTTGTTATTTATAATATTGAGGTTATATCATCTTAGTAATCAGAAACTTTTGAATTGAAGTTTAGTATAAGTGATTTCTGATACTGTATTAAGCCTATTGATTGTTTCAATAATCCACACTTCCTATTACAGGTCACTTGACATCACCGACAGATTTGAATTTAGTAGTGGCACGCAACAATAGGGTTGAACTCCATTTGGTGACTCCAGAAGGACTGCGCCCCCTCAAGGAACTTCCCATATATGGCAAAATTGCTTGTATGCACCTTTTTACTCCTATGGTGAGTGATCTATTTGCACAAAGAAAAGAGAGAAAACTGTTCATGTCTCTACTATTTCTGTTTATCCTCAAAATATTCCTCCTACATATCTATCATCCTTCTTGGTATGTCTTTTAGTCTTTTGCTCCTTTGGAAGGGGTATTTCCACTGACTTTTCTTGTTTCACTTCTACTTCATATTTTAGAATAAAATATTTTGTTGTGCAAGGAACTTTTAATGTATCTTGTGCTTTGCTCTAAGAGGCTCATGTGAACAAGTGGAGTGAACAAACAATATATTGGTTTTCTTGGATTTGTCAGAATGAAAAAAAGGACCTGCTGTTCATCCTGACAACCCGATACTGTGCCATGATCCTGGAGTGTGTGGGAGATGGAGACCAGCTGGAAATTTTGACCCGTGCGCATGGAAATGTTGCTGATAAGATTGGTATGATATAGTTAAATGTTGCTGATAAGATTGGTATGATATAGTTAAATGTTGCTGATAAGATTGGTATGATATAGTTAATGTCTTTTTTTTTATTATGATATTTGAATAATAATTAGAAATGCTCACAATCAGTTATTCCACAGTTTCTGGTTAATTCAATCACTAGCATCCTTCATTTTTTGACTGCATTAATAGGAACTTCCTTATCTTAGCTGCCTGCTTGTTTTATAATACAAGCTTCCTATCTCTTCTTTCTATTTTGTTCATCCTTCCTTGTCATCTTTCCTGCATTTTTGTGCCATTACTATGACTTTCTGTCTGATATTTGTTCAGTGTTAGGCATATTTTACACATATTCTTTTATTTTCTTAGTTGTGGTAAAATGATCTTAAACTTTATTGTGCTTCCAAATATATGATGATTTTTTCCTCATATTTCCATCTTATACAATTTGAAATTTATAATACAATTGAAATTCCCTTTTACCAAACAGGCAAACCATGTGAGACAGGCATGATAGCCATTGTTGATCCTCAAGCTAGATGCATTGTCCTACGACTGTATGAAGGTCTCATCAAGGTTATTCCTCTTGATAAAGACAACAATGAACTAAAGGCATACAACATAAGGTGGGATTCTGCTCAAAGCATAGAAAGTGGTTATTATACATATAAGAAAATTTGATTTTTGTGTCGTGTATGTATCTATATACACTGTAAATCATTAAAGTTGCAAAGTTGATCTATTTTATTCTTTTCAGGGTTGATGAATTGCAGATCCAAGATATTGAATTTCTGTATGGATGCTCCAATCCAACAATCATTATTATTTATCAAGACACTCATGGAAGACACATCAGGACCCATGAAATATCTTTGAAGGAAAAGGAATTTTCAAAGGTAAAGAATATATTGATACTAATGTATTTAGACCAGGAAAGAAAGGAAGGAAATATATGGTAAACATAAAGACTGACACTGTTTAGAGGATAATGATGAATGGACATCAAATGTTATTTGAAAAAGGAAGGATACTTCAGGATTTAGGTAATATATCTGTTTTATGAACTCCTTATTCATACTATTCATCTGTCCTATTTGTAATTCAGTCTTTCCCTTAGCAATTTTTTCTACATGCTAAAATCTTATCAATACTTCCTACCCTGTTACACACCAGCTCTTTTAGTACCAGTTCTCCTTCACACTTCCTCATGTTTGGTTACTCTTGCTACAAATGTTACTTGTTCACTTGATTTCCATTAAAGTAAATCTTTTTTCACCAGCCTCCTTGTTAATTGTTTCACCTTTATACAGATATTTTTCTTTATATTACAACTTACTTAAAGATGAAAAACAACAACATTGGATTAGCCTTAAGTGCAGGGTAAGGAATAATCTCATTATGAAAAGGAATGGCCAAATCAGTGTATAGTGTCATTCTTTGGTTTTAATAAATGAGGCCCTGCAAAATGAAGTATACACAAGTGCCGCTTTGCTTAAAAATTGAGATTATGCACAGTCACTTGGAGTCTGTACTTTCAGATGGACTTGGTGGATGTGATGAGTGACCCCAGACATGATGCTGAAAACTGTTAGAAATTTCTTTAATTTTGACCTCTAGCCCTTGCCATACATTTTTCAATGCTGTACTGGAGTTGTAGTGTACACAAACATCATCTGCATTGAGAAAGGCATCGCAGTGCATTGTTTCATTCCTTTCCACACTCATTGTATGTGTTGTATGTATATTAGGAAAAAAAACATGAATTTTTTTCTTCAGATGCCCTGGAAGCAAGACAATGTTGAAATGGAAGCTTCAACCATCATTGCTGTGCCTGAACCATATGGTGGAGCAATTATTATTGGGCAAGAAACCATCTCTTACTTCACCAGCACCTCACATGTGACAGTGGCACCAGCACTTATCAAGGTTAAACTTCCTTTAAAAATTATATGTGATTCTATAATAGCTTTCAATCAAATAGTAGAGGGGACTTACTAGTCAATGCTGCAAAATATCAATCTCCAGAGAAATAGATCGGAACTAAATCTAGAGAAGTGTCTCAAAATTCCTCTAGTAAGAATTTAAGTTATAGAAAGAGGGAAATACAGAAGCAGAATAAAAACAAGAGAGTGTGTAAAGAAATATAGTTATACAGAATTGGTGATTTGTTTCTTTACATATTTCTTTTGTTTGTGTGTGAATTCATTTAGTTTACTTTCTTGTGATATACAGGAAACAAGCATATCCTTTATCTGTAGGTGTGTGTGTGTGGGTGTGTTTACCTAGCTATCTATTACAGGGTTAGAGAAGAGCTCATAACATCCTGTCTCCATATCTATAAATACAACTTTCTTTGAATGTGTGCATGTTGGTTGCTGTAACAACTCTTTACTCAAACCATTCCATATATGTATGGTTTTATGTTGAAGATTATATTTTGTGATATTCCTTAAACTCTGGCCTCTCCTGATCTTTGAGTGTTTTCATTCATCTAGTTCCATCTTTCAGCAACACTAGCTTTTTCTGTGTTTTTTTCTGTTTCCTCTTCCCTGTATAGAGAAATGTAAAAGCTTGTAAATGTTTGTGTAAAAACTGATATTATGATGATTTAAATATTTGGAATATATTTTCAACAGACAAGTACCATCGTTTGCTATGGGAAAGTTGATGCAAATGGCTCCCGGTACCTGCTGGGAGACATGTCTGGTAGGCTCTTCATGTTGCTGTTGGACAAATCAGACGATCGACCTGAAGCTCTTGTGAAGCTGGAACTACTTGGTAAAGATTTCAGTTTTGTGTTTTGTACAAAACCTCAAGGTGAAAATATTGTAAATATTTTATGAATGATTTCAATAGTTGAGATCTTATGGACCTTTTTGCATTTAATTATTTTTTTTCCATATCCTTTCATATCTCTAACATTTTCAGGAGAGACCTCTATACCTGAATGTCTAACATACCTGGACAATGGTGTGGTGTTTGTGGGTTCTCGCCTTGGTGACTCTCAGTTAGTGAAGCTCAACACAGAACCAGATGCATCTGGTCAGTATGTGACTATAATGCAGACCTTCAACAATCTTGGTCCTATTGTGGACATGGTGGTTGTGGACCTGGAGCGACAGGGACAAGGACAGCTTGTGACTTGCTCAGGTTGGTTTTTCACAACTTAATATTTCTTTCTTATTTTGATCCATTGTGAGATCTTAAAATTTTGTAAAATTCAAGAAACTTGGGAATTGGGGAAATGGAATTTGGTGATGCAGTGTGTATGTGTGTGTAGCCTTGCATTGGCTAACTATCAGATCAGAATGTTGTCAAGATATGTAGTTGGATGGAATGAAATATTTTCATATTTGTTATTAATAGTTTAGAAAACAATGGCCCCTATTCTTTTATATATATATATATATATATATATATATATATATATATATATATATATATATATAGAGAGAGAGAGAGAGAGAGAGAGAGAGAGAGAGAGAGAGAGAATTTGTATCCACCATATTTCCGGTTACCCTGCTTTCTGCATATTTCAGATTAATATACAAATACAGATCAAGAGAATTTGATTCCCACATTGGCACAAAATGTTTTACATTTTCAGGAGCTTTCAAGGAAGGATCCCTAAGAATAATTCGAAATGGCATTGGAATTCATGAGCAAGCTTCCATTGAACTAGAGGGTATCAAGGGAATGTGGTCCCTCAGTGTGAATTCTCCCAAGTTCCACAACACTATTGTGCTCTCGTTTGTTGGCCTGACAAGGTAGGCATAATTCCTTTGTTTGCAGTGAATTTTGTTATAGTATGATTTATGAAAATGCTTATTTCAATTACAGGTATTGCTAGTCATAATGTAATACAGAGATTCCAAAAGTAAGAGTGCAAATACAAAATAAAAGTAATGCTGTGACATTAGCTTAGTTTAATGAGAAGTTGTGGATAAGATTTAGGTTTAAATTATGTCAGTAGTCACTGTTTAGTTCTAATGTAGGTTTTTTAGCAGTTGTAGGATGATTTTTCCCTGAGTTGAATGTCCTTGTTAATTCATCCCTAATGGATTCAAACCATAGGGTGATTGTATATTCAGACAAATATGTAGAGTGGGTGGTAGGAAAACACTGGTTGGAGCAGATGAGTATATTATTTGATGTTTTTGGCTACACAGCAGTTTTTTTAAAAGGATCATTAGATCCAAGAGAGAGTGTTAGAGAGAAAGAGAATGCATACCTTGACAGGAGAAAGTGTTATTGCATGGCAAAACTAACAGTTATCATCCTCATGTGTCTTGAATGGTCTTCCATCTTTCAACTCTGGGGTTTGTCAGTGTTGTCATCCACCATTACTCAAACTTAATAATTAATAACTTTGGGAACATATAGTGCCTTGGAGTATGATCATGGCTGAGAACAAAGTCCTTTTTGTCCAAGAAAATGGCTTAATTTGGCTGACTCAATTTAATTAGGATGATATCAATTTCTTCCACCAAAATTGATATGTTGTTTCTGTTTTATTTGTAGTTGAGCACCTTGCTTTGTTAGAACTTTACATTTGTCCTTAAGATTATGTGTAATTTCAGGGTCCTGACACTTAGTGGAGAAGAAGTTGAAGAAACAGAGATTGCTGGCTTTGTGTCAGACCAACAAACGTTCCTGTCTGCCAATGTTAAATATGATCAGCTTCTTCAGGTAGAGTTGTAGTCTTCTAAGGTAGTGCTATACTAGGCTAAATTTATTTGTTTTATTTTTTGCATTTACTGTTGGATTATCTAAACAAACTACAATATTTGGGATTAATAGTTATATATATATATATATTGGGATTATAGTAGATGGAAGGATTGAGACAGGTGAAGAGTAGGGTGAAAAAAAAGTATCTCGCGGAATGGGAATTACCTTTAACATAAGTCTCATGTTGCTTAGTCATCATTGTTCCTGACGTTATGATTACAGATGAGTTAGTGATGGTGATGACTGAAAGATAAGTGATTAGCCAAGTAGTCACATAAATGGTTGAATAAAAATTTAATCAAAGTATTGAGAACTTCTAGATGTTGAACACAGCTTGGCAGGGATGTTTCTTTGAGGTGATTGGCTGCCTTATGTGTTGCTCCTTCTCTTTTATTGTTTTAGAATAGGTAGCATTTATTAAAAAAAACATTCATGATTATGTGTAAAATTCAGCATGTTTATTGCATTGTGTTTAAGGAAGAATATATCTTGTTGTAATTTTGCTTTAATCTTGTATTTCTTTAGATGGATAGTTCTCATCTTTGTCTTCTACAGGTAACTGGTACTTCATGTCGACTTGTTAATGAGAACACAGGACAGTTGGTATGTGAGTGGCGGCCTCCAGAGGGACGCAACATCTCAGTAGTAGCAGCCAATGTCAATCAGGTGGTTGCTGCAGCTGGCCAACTCATATATTATATTGTTATCCATCCCGGAGCCTTAAAACTTGAAGCGTAAGTAGTAATGCTTACTTTATTTTATATGAAATGCTACAAAAGATGGTGGCACTTCTTTGTGCAGTGACAGTATCATTACCAAGTTGATATGATATTTTATGATTTTATGGGTTCTAGGGACCATTCATATGAAAATTATTTTCTTTCTTCTTCTGTTTATCTTATTTATGTAATGTGCTTCAATACAGTAACATTATTTAGATATGACATTTCTTGATTTTCTTTGGTTTTGGGGGACATATAAATGCATTACTGCTTTTTGTGTTCATTCTGAGGTCTGCTTTCTGGTTGTTCTCTTTACAACCAGATTTCCCTGAACCACTTGTGATTGTTTGTTGAGGAATATCTGTACTTTATATAGCATACATATTGTCACATTTGAACTACCCAAAGTTTGGCTGCATGACAGATCATGCTCATACATGAGGTATACAGGCTAATATTTTTGGACATTACAGAATCTTTGTGTGCATTTCTCAATCTGTAAACTGTAACACAATTTATTTTCATTTGAGATCACATTTTATTAATTAGGAAAAATGTAGAAAACAATTCTTAAAATGATGAAATATTGATTGTCAGGCAAACTATGGTAGAACATGAAGTTGCTTGCCTTGATGTATCTCCACTGTGGGAAGAGGAAATGGCATCAGTGGTGGCTGTAGGTTTGTGGACTGACATCTCTGCACGAGTTTTGGCTTTACCTTCTCTTGAGGAAAATGCCAAAGAGTTTCTTGGAGGAGGTAAGTAAAAGGTTGCAACACAAACATTGCACTATTATTGTTCATCATGTATAGTTGTCACTTGCTTCAACCACAATGTGATGGGAAATTCTTTTATAAGTGATGACAACTTGTTGAATTAAAAAATTTTTGTAATAATTGTTCCTTCCTTTCCTACAGATATCATTCCCCGGTCCATCTTGATGACCACGTTTGAGGGCCATCACTACCTTCTGTGTGCCATGGGGGATGGTCAGCTGTTCTATTTCAGTTATGCCTCAGCCACTGGCTATCTTTCTGAGAAGAAAAAAGTAAGTTAATTATAAATCTTTATCGTGTTGTTTTGGAAAGTGAGCATTTGGGATAATGAGCTCGCCTCTGATGCAGATAAAGGGGTACGTGTATCTGGGTGTATTTATTGGACTAATATTTTTTAGATACACAAAATGTGTTTTCATTTGTGAACCTCTCTTAGATACCCTAAACTTTCAACTGAAGTTTTGTTTGGAAGACATTGAAAAACACCACTCCTGGAAGGCTTTTAAATACCCCTGTATTGTTGCATCATAGTGTTACTCACTCACTATCACATGTAATATGTGGTAGCTTGTAATATTTGCTTAATACTTAAATAAAAAAAAAAAAGTTATGTAAATTTTGCCACTTGGCTTTCAATTTGATGGTGGTGGTGTGTATGGGCCTAGATGTACCCCTTAAGCTTGCCATCCAAGGTTTTTTTTTTCTTTTTTTTCTATTTTTGTAACTACCTATTTTGAGTTATATGGGATCAATAAAGAAAACTATATTTTTGATGACCTGGATGAGTAAAGAGAGGTAAATCAATACTAACCTCATGGATTAAGTAATGTTAGTAGTTTTAACAGCCAGTAATTCTTTCTAATTGCATGATATTGTTACAGGTTGTCCTTGGAACCCAGCCCACCACGCTGCGCCGATTCCGATCCCTCTCCTCAACAAATGTTTTTGCCTGCTCAGATAGACCTACTGTCATTTATTCATCAAATCATAAGCTGGTCTTCTCTAAAGTGAACCTAAGAGAAGTTACACACATGTGTCCACTTAATGCTGAAGCATATCCCAACAGGTAAGGCTAGCTTTATCACAAATTGTTAGGAAACGGTCACATGAAAGTTTATTGTTAATTCAAAATAACAAAAATATTTCCACTTTTAATTATAGATGACTTGCTCACAAGAATTGTCACTCCATTAGTCTTGTTAGCCTCATTTATTGCATCTATTTTTGGGTATGAATAATTTGGTTGATTTGGCCCTATTATACTGAGTTGCCATGTCAGGAACACAATTTCCACTTTCGAAGTTCACAATGACTTTTTTTTTCAATTCTATTCAATTAAATTGTCATTCCTACTGGTTTGGTTCTAAACTTGATTGAATCACTGAGATGTTTTGGACCCATGGCAGCACTTATTTCAATGAAAATGATAAAGAATAGAAATGAAATGGAACGAAGTTTCACAAAGCTTGATTAGATGATGCTTGGCATATGAAAGCTAGTAAAAGGTTGACCTGAAGTGACTGTGTGGTATGGCCAGTAACAAAGCAATGCTATCTGTATCACAGGCCGAGGGTACAAATGAAAAGATGTTATTTTGTCAAATTTTTTTGTATAAATTAATAAAATTTTGTCAGATATTGTTAATTGAAGAATGTGAAGTGTTTTTTGTCAAAGGCCAGTCACAAAAGCTGATGAAACATTATGTTTCAGTCTTGCACTTGCTACCAGTGAAGGTATCACCATAGGCACCATTGATGAAATCCAGAAGTTACACATCCGGACTGTTCCTCTTGGGGAGACTCCTCGGCGTATAGCATATCAAGAGGAGACAGAGGTAAAATCTTGGTATATTGCATGAACTTATTCTGTAGAAAAGTCAAATCTACTTGAGATATAAAATATCTCAGCATCACTTTTGTGAGCTATTATGAAATTTGTATATTTAGTGTACTGTGTGTTTTTAGATTTTAATTTTTATTTTCTTCTTATTTTCTTAATAGACATTTGGGGTTATAACCATGCGAGTGGATGTAATGGGTGACATTGGCTTACGTAGTGGAGGTACAGTTGCTTCACTAGGTGCCCACTCCAACTCTTCTGCTATAACTACCTCCAGCCTTCTCAAACCATCAATGCCACCTCCTCCAGAATTAGGACAAGAAGTGGAGACTCACAATCTTCTCATCATATCACAAAATACTTTTGAAGGTAAGTGTCCATTGATAAGGATCAATGGTTTTATGTGAGAGAATGCATAACTTGTCTGTTGAGTCTACTGAGACTTTAGGAGTTCAAATTAAAATTTTCAGTTGTAGGACTTGTAAAATTTCTTATGTGATGTCATAAGATAAAAGTATGCAAGGATAAGAATCACAGACCTCTGCTGCAGGTGTTTTAATTTGTAAGTTGCAAGTCACAGCTCAGGCTGGAGAGCAGATAAGTGCAAGCCATAGCTTAGGGTGTAGGAACTTCAAACATTTATCTTCAATATTTGTGTGCTTGTACTGACAAATAGGCATCAGTAGTGTGTACATGGGAGCCAGTTATTTAATTTCTGCCCATCAGTTTCCTCTCGACTAAAATCAGTTACCCTCAGGTCTCAAGAAATCACTCAGAAACTTAGAAAATACTGAAAACTGAATACAAGAATAGAATAAAAATCTTTCATGTATCAAGATTAAATTGTCTTGTGAAAATTATTGCATCATCTTAGCATAACTCAGGGATCTCATCACTTTTTAAAACTTTTTCAGTGCTTCATTACCATAGTTTCCACCTGGGTGAGTATGCTCTCAGTATCTGTTCCACACGCCTCAAAGATGACCCAACGGTTTACTATGTTGTGGGCACTGCTCTTGTTAACCCAGAGGAATCTGAATCCAAGCAAGGAAGAATTATTCTCTTCTCTTATGCAGAAGGAAAACTGCAACAGGTGAGACAGTGTTAATCTTTATAACACATAACTGATCAGAAAAATTTGATATACATAAAGTAATTGGCTTATTTTGTATATAATATTCATTACTTTTTCAATCTCTCTCTCTCTCTCTCCCAAAATCCAGGTAGCAGAAAAGGAGATCAAAGGAGCATGTTACTCTCTCTGTGAATTCCAGGGGAAGTTATTGGCATCCATCTCCAGCACAGTGAGTTATGCAGATATTAGAAATATTTATTGTGCTTAGCTTTTTATGCCATAAGTGTTTACTAATGTTAAGATTTTTGAAAAAAGCTACCGGTTATGGTTTTTATGTATTTTCTTGAAAATATTGCATATTTTTATGAAAAATTAAAAAATATCTAAGTGATTAGATATACTATCTACTTCATTAGCCCTGCTCTAGCAGCAAAACTGCTACAGTAGGTATAACACTTCATTGTTAGTCTACTTCCGCTTTTGATGTTTGATAAGAGCACTGAAGTGTACTGGTTACAAAATTGAATCACCCTTTTAGTTGCTGTAAGGAAGGAGAGAAGGAAAGAACCACAGAGAGGGGCAATTATATTCCCCCTCTTTTCCTCCCCTCCATGATGTAAGGATATGGAATAAGGAGATGGATGGGGAGATAGGAGGACAAGGGAAGAACCCTATGGGAGAAACTGGCATGCCAATCAGACTACTTTATTCTGTATAGAGGTTAGGGTATGGTATAGCTCATTTACATGGTTACTGGGAGTAGGAATAGATGAGATGCTAGTTAGTCAATTTGTCTGTGCCTATATTTTATTATTGCTGTAATCCATAAGTAAAACACTGAGTCACATGTGCTCTTTTAATGTAAGATTGGCATTCAGATTGCCATTCATGTATGTTTATTTCTAGTAAAATCATCAAAATTTTGCTAATGTGTAAGGTATCTACAGGTGTTATTGTTGTCAGTCACATTGTCCTTTTTTAATTGTTTATTTCCTACAGGTACGGCTCTTTGAGTGGACTAATGAAAGAGAATTGAGACTAGAGTGCTCCCACTTTAATAATGTGGCAGCCCTTTGCCTGAAAACCAAAGGTGACTTTATCCTTGTAGGAGACTTAATGCGCTCAATGACACTTCTCCAGTACAAGACATTGGAAGGAAGTTTTGAGGAGGTAAGGACTGTGGATATACTTCTTTCTACATGGAAATTAAAATGATTATGGAAATATTATTTTTCTAATTGAAAATATAAGTGAAATAGATATTTTTTTGCCATTATCATATGTGTGATAGAGGTGACCATGCTGAGGGCATGAAAATGACATGGTCTCATGACCCTAAAGATAGAGTGTGGGCATACTTGGCAGCACCCATGTTCTTATGGATCCAGTAAAACTGCAAGGCACTCCACAGGAACTTTCCTACAGCTCCTGTGGTCTTAGGCTTGGAATATTGTAGGCCACCTACTGAAAACTCATTATTAATCTGTCTAGTTGTATGGAAACTTTTTATTCTTCAAAATTTTATCATTAATCCGTCAATTGCATGCATTTTCTTTTTGTCAAAGAGAACATCACTTATATCATATTTAACTTTGTTTTACTTGTTGGAATATAAAATTAATTATGAATTTCAGATTGCTCGAGATTATGACCCAAATTGGATGACAGCCATAGAAATTTTGGATGATGAACTCTTTCTTGGGGCAGAACATTCTAACAATCTTTTTGTATGTCATAAGGACAGGTAAGATTAATTAATTTATATCCTTAGCATGTCCATTATGTTTTGTTCACACATTTTACTTATAGAACATAAATCCATTTATGATAAAGTAATGGGAAGAGCTGAGTTTTAGTGTACTCATGATTAAAGTTGAATTTCATGTAATAGAGATCTTAGGATAAGATAGATGTCAGACTCTAGACAGACAGATAGATGCCAGAATTTCAAAATACCCAAGGTTGATTAAAATATTTACAGTATGTAGTCATTTATGGGTGAAGTTTTGGAGGCCTAATCGTAAGGCAGAAAGGAGGCAATTAATCTGTCCAGAAGAACACTTGCCCCTCCTTTTATTGGTTTTCAATTGCTGTAGACAAAATTTGATAGTTAATTTATAACAGAAATCAATTCCTAAATTGTCATCCACAGTTTAACCACCTGTTGAGGTTTAGTTAATTTATAACAGAAATCAGTTCCTAAATTGTCATCCACAGTTTAACCACCTGTTGAGGTTTTCCACTTATCTTTTTTAGATGAACTCCTAAGCTGTTGGGGTCTTCCAATTCTCCTTATGTGGATCCCGTTAACCCTAGTGGTGCCATATGACCTAAAGTGTTGCAGCACGTAATGGAATCATTTCCATTTTTCTTTATTATTTTTAATTCCTCTGTCATTACTATTGAGTTTCCTTGGAGTAAATTTTCTTTTCAGGAACTGATAAATTACCCCCTGAATCATACTGTAACTGGCAATGTAATTTTTCTAGTTTGTAAGATTTTTATGATGATTGAGAAATTGACAATTTGATATCTATTTTTTTCTTTTGTCTTAAATGTTTGTGAAAAATTTAGAAAACTTGATTGTGTGTTTACTGTACATTTGTGGAAAATAAATGAAGGTTGACTTATGAAGTACAGTACATTTCTGGGAAATATATGAAGCTTGACCAACTTTATGTGATTCTTGATCTCCATAATGTATGTACAGGTTGTATTTGTACTTAGTGTGAATACTGCAACAGTACGTAACTCCTCTGGTGAGACTTGTGTCATCTTATCAGCTGATGGTGATTTATGAAGATCAGTTTTGGAGGAATGAATTTTGTGAGAACACCTTTCCCCCCAACACATAAAAAAAAAAAAAAAAAAAAAAAAAGATAATTGTAACTTAATTGTTATATTTGATTTTTTGCTTTCTAGTGCTGCCACATCAGATGAAGAGCGGCAGCAGATGCAGGAGGTTGGAAGATTTCATCTTGGAGACTTTGTTAATGTATTCCGCCATGGAACACTGGTGATGCAAGGTGTTCCAGAGGCTTCTACAGTTACACAGGGATGTGTCCTCTATGGCACTGTGCATGGTGCCTTGGGTGAGTGAACCTTCTTATTAAGTTGTGTCATTCCTGCATTTTGAACACAGGAAGATAGATTGATAGTGCTTTATTTCAACTCCAAAAGCACTTGAGGCACTTTTGTGAGGCGCAGGTGCTTTACCAGGCGAGGACCAGAAGCAGTGTTCCTACTCTTCATCAGATTGAGGATTTCAAGTGCAGTTGTAATATCTTATTATAAATATCTTAATTTTTTAGTTGCACAATTGTTTTTTAAATGCTCCATGTCATAATATCAAAATACACACGTCTTTTACAGAACTTAACCTTCATTCTCATCTTTTTATTTCTGTTGCAGGGTATATTCTTTAACCATTCTAAGGCCATTATATATATTTTCAGGTCTTGTAACAAGTTTGCACCTGGATCTTTACAATCTGCTGCTGGAGATGCAAAAGCGCCTTGCACGAGTTATAAAATCTGTTGGAAAGATTGACCATGATTTTTACAGAAGTTTTAGGTAAGATACAACTGACAAAAAAATATGTTCATTTAAATCGACTAGTGTAAATATTTGATATTTGGAGAGTACCCATGGTGACAGCAAAAATATTGGAAAAGTTGTATATATGTGTATATAGGTATTGCTCTATGAGAAGTTATCAATACCCATGAACTATTTTCAGCACTGAGCGCAAGACAGATCGCTGTGAAGGCTTCATTGATGGTGACTTGATAGAAAGTTTCCTTGATCTTAGCCCCGATAAGATGAAAGAGGTTGCGCAAGGCCTTATGGTAGGTTTTTCTTTAACTCTGTAGTGAATTGAGCATCAAAATAGTAGTTTTCATATTATGAATGTAATAACATAAGCATATATGATTTTATAATTATCTGTTTATTTTTTATTTTACTTTTACCATTATCAATACTGACATGTGCTCTACTTCTTTGGGAAGTATCTTGCATCTGTTGTGGTCTCATTGTAAATGCTTACATCCAAGATATAAGAATGTATCTGGCTTGTTCCATAAAATTTTGGGTTGAGGTCGTAAGCTGTGCCAGTAGAAACTTTAGATTAGATTTTCCTGCTATTGTCTTTGATTATGAATATTATTATGGTATATGTATATTTTTTCAACCACTCAAACTCCTCTACTCTTTATCTTCTTCACACAGATTTATGTATGAATATTTCTTTTAATTTCCTGACTTTTAATCTCCTGTTTATTTTGTAACTTTCCTTAATTTTTACAAGGTTTAGTTTTTAGCTCTTTTGTCATAGATCAGTTGCTTCACCTTGCAAGTTCCTTTTCTTTCCACTCAGCACACAAGAAAATAAGATTCATAAGCATACTACATTTTCAGATTAATGATGGATCTGGAATGAAGTCTGAGGCCACTCCAGATGACCTCATCAAGACTGTGGAGGAACTGACGAGGATTCATTAAGCATTCATAAGGAAATGCCATGGATTATACTGCAGTAGGAAAAATGCTGTTCTAAACTTAGTGTGCCTGATCTTAATGTAGATATTTATTCTTTGATATTTTCTTGTGTTTCAAGCATTCATTTCTTTACATCAGTCTACAAGTACCACCATGCAACAGCAAGAAAAATGTCTGATATCTCTACTGTATGAACTAAATATGTTACTAATCTTGCAATTTATTTTCTTTTATATATTTATTTTTTTGTGTAGTAACACTTCAATTATACTAATTTACATATATTAATTTTAGTTTGACAAGATTCTCAAACCAGATGTTTTTGTAAATCATAATAATAATAATAATAATAATTATTATTATTATTATTATTATTACATATTGTTGTTGTTAGTATATTATTATTATTATTATTATTATTATTATTATTATTATTATTATTATTATTATTATTGTCATCATTATTACTATTATTATTTTTATTATTATTATTGGGCAGCTACTGCATTTGTGTGTATGTACAGTGGTACCTTGTGTTACAAGTTTGATTTGTTCCATGACGAAACTCGTATCTCAAATTGCTTGTAACTCAAATCAATTTTCCCCTTTGGAATTAATTGAAATGTCATTGATCCATTCCAGGCTCTGCTCCCTCCACCCCCCTGGAAAAAACTGTGTTTTTTGCTAAGAAAAAGGTATTTGTATAATAAATATTGTATAAAACACATAAAACGTAACAAAAGAGAATGTAAAAAGATTGGCTTGAAAAGTATATTTATCTCAGAGATGCATTCCATGGGAAGTTACCCTTGCATTTTGCCCTTCTCCTCCCCCTCCTCTTCCTCAGAGGTAGGCGTGGGTAGAAGAGGTAGGTGGTAAGGTGAAAAAGATAGGAAGATTTTGTTTCGTTTTGTGCCTTTTTCAGTTTCCTTTGTTTGCCATGAACTAACTTAAGTAGTGAACTTACTCGTTACACTATTAATGCTACACTTTACAGTTAAACTTAATATGTAACTTTTTTTTTTACTTCACTTTTGCTGATCTTAATTTTCTTTGTTGTTTTTTCCTTTTTTGCCATGCCACGAGTTTTCGCTCTAAAGTCAAAGCAAAGAATTGATTGAGTGACAATTAATGTCTTGAATTACTCATGTCAGGATGCTTGTGACTCAAGGTTCCACTGTATTTTTGTGTCATTTTTATCTTGATTTATTTTCTTTATTCATTATTGTTATGTATTATAATTTTTATTATTATTATTTTTATTTTTATTATTTATTTACCTGTTTCTGAAAAGACAGAAAAGATGGCATTGTCATGATATTCATGAATTTCACTTGAACACAAATGCTACAACAAGCTGCTGTCTGACCTGACGTACACTCTTGGTGTAAATTTATTGATCAGTTTGGTGTTTCATAAAATGCCTTTTCTTTCAAGACATATTTGTGGCACATCTATTTGCAGAATATTGTTAAATTTACTAGAGGTATCAATTTTATGTGGTTTAAAACTTTTCAGCTTTTGAAAAAGAAATACACTAGAACAGACTATTAAATGGAGACACAATTTTTTTCCTGTCTAAGCTATCCAAACCATAAAATTTAAGGAAAACAGAAATATGCCTCTTAAAAGTGCAGTAGAATGTGTATAAACAATGGCCTGTACTCATAAAAACTTCCTAGGAATGGCATGAAATCTTGGTCAGTCAGGAAAAGTTCCTAGGCACAACTCATGAAAGTGACCTAGGGGAATCCCAGGTGTTCCTAGGCAGGGTTACTTCTCTACTGCTACTTTGAAAAAAGATGCTATACTTAGCAAAGTCTCAACAGAAAAATGCATTTGTTTAACATATAGGAACAAAGTATTGTTTTATACTGGAATACTATATTTAAAAATTTTCTCTATCATTTATTTTATCTTTTAAAAGCTATGAAAGCATATTTAATGGATTCGCTGATGTTATCAGAATACAATGTATACCACAAAATATACCTGGCAACTCAAAAGCATCCAGATGATGTACACAAGGCAGTTCCTTTTCACCACCCTTGAAATAATTCAATATTTATCCATCCCATCTACTAACCTTATCCATACTCTCATCCAACCATCTTTAAAGCTACTCTATTGTCTCAGCAATTACTCAGACTCAGTTTACTCAGACTATTCACCACTGTGTTAGAGAAAGAATATCTGCCTGTATGCCCTGCATATCATCGTTTTCTACCCTTTGCCACATATCCTATCTTATTTCTAGAAACATTGGTTTCCCTTACTAATTCCTTTCACCCATTTAATCACTGTTTATGCTTTCCACCTCCATAATACTCTGAGTAATATCACCACCTACCCTCATCTCATGCTCTTGTTCCTGTTTGAATGATGTCTCATACCAAGTCTGCCACATAAAATGATCCCTGCATGATCAAGAATATCTCTTGATGAGTTCTTTGTTGCTATAATGCACTTATTGCTTCTGTTTGAGGATGAAAAGTCCTCACTTGACATCTACAGTGTTGTTGCTCTGCCATGTTTTTCTGTCCTAGGCCACCTCTGCACTTGTCTTCGGAATTTTCCTAGGCAAAATATGTGTCCTAGGTATCTTTTATAAGTACTGGTCAATATCTTTTATTTTACAATGCACAGCACAGTGTTTACTATTAACAAAAATTTGTATAAGATCACCAAAAGGTATTGATTTGGTATGTATGCAATTGACATATTGGTTGTATTCCAAGTTAGCCATCTTAATGAAAATTTGAAAATTGAATATTTTTTTTAGTTAGGTACATAATGTGTTAGTCATAGGTCAGATACAGTGCTTACTCCTAATATGCACCTTTATGGGTGACACAAACCCCACATATGTGAAAATTCATGTTGTGAACTGAAGAATCAGTGGAAAAATGGTATATGGTCAAACAGCCCCAGAGATTAGGTTACCGTATTATGATTTCTTCATACCATATTTATGCTAGTACGTCCCAGAAGACCTCATTGATGACCCTCTACTAAACTCTATAAACATTATTCATAGAAGAAATACATTAGAGACTCAATACTCAAATTTGATTCGTACCAAATGGCTGTTCAAGTATCAAAAAGTTCAACTAGTGATACCTTTAACTCATACAGCATCAGCGGTGTATATTTATGCTGCATGTTAATGATGTGAATTTTGCCACCGGCGTATATATGCCTGGCTACTGGTGGTTCAGTTACTGGTACCTCTCAATTTATGTGGGGGATGCGCTCTTGAAGACGAGTCACTCACACACACACATACTGAATATATATATATATATATATATATATATATATATATATATATATATATATATATATATATATATATATATATATATATATATATATATTATATATATATATATATATATATATATATATATATATATATATTCAAATAGGAATGTACCCAATTTATTGGCTCCTTGACAGGATGAGCTCCCTTTGTCACAGATGAATGTTTACTGAGAGAGTGGTGAGTTGAGGTGGTTTCAGTGTCATGTTTATAATGGTGTGTCAATTTTGAGGCTCCTAAATCAAGGGGTGGTCTTATACAACGGGAATAAAACAAACCTATAAGTCTGTGGTGAACATTAAGCCGTACTGTGACACACAAGCACACACACAGATGTGTGTGTATGTATGTTAAGCAAGCCAATCATAGCCTTCACACCTAATTACATTATAAAATCAATACTATGTGACAAGGTGGTAATGAGAATTACCAACCGAGCCTATAATATTAGGGCTCTAAAATGTCCAGTGAGGCTCCAGCAGTGAACCTCATCACGAATAGGAAGTAATGAATATTCCTGTCATTTGGAATATATATGGAATATATATATATATATATATATATATATATATATATATATATATATATATATATATATATATATATATATATACAGTGGTATCTCTTGATTTGAACACCCTCTGACTCGAACATTTCCCAATCCGAACACATTTGGCGAACAAATTTTGACCTCCAATCCGAACGCAACTTCTCAATAATAATTATTCAAACAAACAAAAAAAAAAAAAAAACACGCGGCGGCCGATGAGCATTCCCACCAGTCGACCGGTCTCGCTTGTATTTCTCCGCCGTGAACACCTCTGTCTCGTGAACGGCTTTCAAGTCACTCTGGCCCCTAGTTGCTGTGGTTTCTCTGGCCCCCAACCCTGATTACCTCCTACCTATCACCCCATTCAATGCAGCTTCTTCTCTGGTCACTGGCAAACTTGTTTACTAATGAAGATATATTGAACACTTTGAACAACCAATGAAGAATGAATTGTTAAACATCATTGTCATTTGCGCAAACAACGATAATACAATAATTTGCAGTTTTGTACAATAATTTACACTTTTCTTGAAATAATTCCTGTTGGAAATTGTTATGAGAATATATTCTAGTTGATACGAGAGAGAGAGGAGGGGGGGGAGGAGGGAGAGAGGATGGTGAGTGGCTAGAGGAGGGAGAGAGTGGGGGGAGGGGAGGCGGCCTACTCGGTCTGTTTGCATATCAAATGGGAGAGGATAAGGACGGAGGGAGGGGGAGGGGAGGAATACTATGCGATCTGTTCCTGTATTCAGTGCATGGGAGGGAGGCGGGGATCCGGGGAGAGGCTTGTCTAGTCTTCATCGGAACTCGGGAGTTTCACACCGAAGTAAATGTTTTTTGTTATGCCTTTTTTTTATTTATTGTATTTATTTATTTTTTTATGCATTTCATGTCTGTGTTTACTTTGTACTCTCAAAATGCGAAGGATATCTATGAATTATGATGAGATGAGGGGAAAACAAGGTGCCAATTTGTTAAATCATGTTGCCACTCTGGTGGGTCAGGACCCATTTTGTTTTTTCTCATTACTTCCTAACAATGGCTATTGCGTTCTTAGGTATTGCAGCGATGTTAAGAGACCAATTTCTTGCAATAGCTGGGATTGAGTGTAGTACATTTTTTTTTTTTTTTTACTTAAAATCAACTGGAATGGATTAAATGTTTTTACATTATTTTTAATAGTAAAAATTGCTTTCTAATTCGAATTTTCCCAATTCGAACAGCCTAAAAGAACGAATTAAGTTCGAATCAAGAGGTACCACTGTATATATATATTGTAGGCACATGTGATTTTGTAATTGTTGTTGTTTGGCTTGCATAAAGAAACTCCTGTGAGACATCTGTTGGCCACTTCATGAAATATCGCATACAAGTGGAAAGAAATGTACCTAAATTATATATTTGGAGGGATATTTTGGACCCCACATAAATTCGAAAATACGTAAAACGTACAAGCGTAAAACGAGAGATGCCTGTACTTCCATATAGAGTGGTCAGCGTCAAATTCCAAACATGTCTTTGTATATCCTGACTCCTGTGCATCATTTACCACTTCACAACCATCACCAGACCAACCCAGTGAAAATGAGTGACCTGTGATGAGTCAGCATGTCAGAAGTGTTTTTTTCTGGATTTGACGTGTGAAATTGATTGCACAGTGGACAGGCACTATAGTGTCAAAATTATCAAGTGGTGAGGATAGTGGTGGGTTTAGGTTTTAGGATTGCAATTAGTCACTATCATCCTCATATTCAGATTTATTGACATCGTAAGGGAGAGAATGAAAGTAACACTGTATTTTCTAATTCTGGCAAAGGATGAGTGCCTATTTAAGGGTAAAAAATTCTCCCTGAGCTCAATATTGGTGATGATGGTGAAGGTGATAGAAACCATGCTGGTAATGATTATGATGGTGTACAGATGGTTGATAGTGAGAAATTGTGTTTTTTGGCAATTTCCTAAATAAAAAATATTTAACTTGTCGAAACCTAAGACCCCATATATGGAGTTTGAATTTTGTTTTCACTCCCCAAAATAAGAAATATAAAAAAGACTTCCAGCACATGGAAGAAAAATTTCATCTTTTTGTTCCAATGCTGTATAGGTTAAATCAGGTAATTCATTCTAACCTTAGCAAAACCTTCAAACTTTTGCATTCCAGTATTGAAAAGTTTGACTCTCAAGACATTCAAGTATTAAGTCTTCACTGTATAGTTTTAAGTAGACAAGAAGAGGATGGAGAAGAACATAGGCTGCAGAATGTTGTGACAGATTTCTTTACAACACTGTTTCCCTCACAGGGATAAGTGTGGGTGTAGGAGGTAGAAATAGATAGGAGTATTTTGTTTTGTGCCTTTCCAGTTACTTTTATTTGCCATAAACTCACTTAATCACTGAATGTTCTCATTACACTCTTAATGCTACACTATTGCTGAACTTAATTACATTTTTTTTCACTTCACTTTTGTATAACCTTATTTTCTTAATTGGTTTTTGCCGTTCTTGCCATTGATTCCCTTAGATCTAATTCACAACCCACTGGAGTGTTTCCTTTCTTTTGCTCTTTCAGTGTAATAACCTTTTCCTTATTTCTATATTGATCTTTTGATTCTGGATGGAGCCATGATGATATCTAGCTATAGGGAATTGAAGGTCACAGTACAGTGGTGAAGCAGAGGGGACAGGGAGGCAGCAGCCGGGGTGTGGGGTGAGGAAAAGGTGCTTGTGTCCACCAATTGGACTGCTGGAGTCTGGTGAGAAAATGTCTTATGACTCATAGTCCAATAGTTCAGTGGCACCAACTTGGTAAATTAGACACTCACTCATATTGGTTTATGTTGAGGTTAAACACCATTTTTATAATTTTTATAATAATTCAATCAGATAATATCAATAATTCCATTTTTCATATTAAAAGAAATTAATTAGTATTTTGGGAATGAAGCTGCATATTGCGAGAAACACATATTGTGAATTTACATATTTGGGGTAACCATTGTATGTTGTATGCCCAGTGTCCTGCTGTAGACTGACAGTCATTTGAGAGCTGAAGAAAAATGCCATTACATCTTGACTTTTTAGGTAACTTGTCTAGTTATTGCTTGAATGCACTTTATTATTGTTAGGATTTTCATGTGCTATATATCTAATTATTCATTTATTTACTTGTTTTATTTTTATATATGACTTTATTTCTTATGGCATAATTGAATGAATTTCTTTATGATACTGATAACTTACTTATATTATTGTTATTGATTTACCTTTTTTTCTTTTTATTTTCAATATACTGATGTGAAGTAAAGATAAAGGCCTGTATCATGTAATGTTAAGTCGTCCCATGCATCACTTACCTACACCTGTGTGCTTCTTTGAAAAAGAAAATTTATGTTCATTTGATACACTTAATTCATATCAGGTATTCAGGATTGTAAAGTAAATAGATTCAAGATTGATCAGGTAATGAACATAAAATACAATTCATCTGTCTTAATTGTTAAAGACTGAATCATTGTGAAATCACAAATAATAAATTATTAGTAGAATTCAAGTGATTTTCAACCTGTTGTATGCAGGCCATTTTTAACTTTGAACCACAATATGGCAACTTATTTTTAAACATTTTTAGAACTTATTTGATAAATCATAAACATCATGAGAATAATAAAAATGTTACAAAATGGTTTAGCAAGGTGAATAATTTTAAACTCCCTTTATAGATCTTCACAGCTGAGAAATGTTCAAGTCAGCTATACTAAATGTAATGTGATAGACTATTTTCCTGCATTGTAATATAATATGTCAAGATTCATGATATTCAGGCTTAGTGTAGTTGCTCTGAAAGACCGCAAACAAAATTCAAGAGAGTTCTATATACCCAAAATATCAACAACTCATGAACTGATGAGCTTATGAACTAGCTGGCTGGAATCTAACTTCTTTGCAAGTCAGAGAAAGTGTGTGTCTGTATTTATACAGTTGGGTCTCCTTATAAGCACTAAATAGGGAGACTAAAACTTCCAACTATAAGAAAAATGCCTATAATTAAAACACTTCCACCTATGAGAAAAATGCCTATAATAAACTATTCACTCCATATATTACATACAATGTGGCCAGCAGACCACCCCATGTGACATAATTATGATACATACAGTACATAAAGTACAATAAATAAACACGTTACAGTTCCATTTTATCTGACTCTTCTGTTCTATCATTGTGCACTTTGTTGCCAAGTTCATAATGTACTTTTTTATTTGTTTGGGAGGCATGATGATTGGTTGTAAGGCTGCAAATCCACAAAAAGGTCACAGAGGGAGTCACTGATTACAGGCAAGAACAAAAGTTCTGAAATAGTGTTGGGAAGTGTGAAGTGAGAGGGTGTAAACAATGCATCAGGCACTACCAAAATTACGTAGTGAAACTTATTGTAATTTTTATGCCATATTATATAAACTTCGGTGACTTTTATCAGTTTTTCATCTGCCAACATGAGCCCCCTTTAATAAATTTTGTCCACCTATAAAGCAAAAATATTAATACAAGGGATTTTTCCCCCCCAATTTTTTTGAATGACTTGCACCTATAAGGTGAAATGTCTATAATAAACACACCTATAAGGAGACATGATTGTATTCATATATATTATATATATTAGAGATGATTGGAATGTGTATATTTCAGTATTTGCAAAGGCAAATGTGAATGCAAATGATAGTTATCAATATTTGCAAATGCAAATTCAAGTACAAATTTTTTGTTTGAGCAGGCACACATCCAGCTTTTGCCCAATGCTTAAGCCATTGTAGTTATTGGATTGCCTGCTCAAACAAAAAATTTGTACTTGAATTTGCATTTGCAAATATTGATAACTATCATTTGCATTCACATTTGCCTTTGCAAATACTGAAATATACACATTCCAATCATCTCTAATATATATAATATATATGAATACAATCATGTCTCCTTATAGGTGTGTTTATTATAGACATTTCACCTTATAGGTGCAAGTCATTCAAAAAAATTGGGGGGGAAAAATCCCTTGTATTAATATTTTTGCTTTATAGGTGGACAAAATTTATTAAAGGGGGCTCATGTTGGCAGATGAAAAACTGATAAAAGTCACCGAAGTTTATATAATATGGCATAAAAATTACAATAAGTTTCACTACGTAATTTTGGTAGTGCCTGATGCATTGTTTACACCCTCTCACTTCACACTTCCCAACACTATTTCAGAACTTTTGTTCTTGCCTGTAATCAGTGACTCCCTCTGTGACCTTTTTGTGGATTTGCAGCCTTACAACCAATCATCATGCCTCCCAAACAAATAAAAAAGTACATTATGAACTTGGCAACAAAGTGCACAATGATAGAACAGAAGAGTCAGATAAAATGGAACTGTAACGTGTTTATTTATTGTACTTTATGTACTGTATGTATCATAATTATGTCACATGGGGTGGTCTGCTGGCCACATTGTATGTAATATATGGAGTGAATAGTTTATTATAGGCATTTTTCTCATAGGTGGAAGTGTTTTAATTATAGGCATTTTTCTTATAGTTGGAAGTTTTAGTCTCCCTATTTAGTGCTTATAAGGAGACCCAACTGTATAAATACAGACACACACTTTCTCTGACTTGCAAAGAAGTTAGATTCCAGCCAGCTAGTTCATAAGCTCATCAGTTCATGAGTTGTTGATATTTTGGGTATATAGAACTCTCTTGAATTTTGTTTGCGGTCTTTCAGAGCAACTACACTAAGCCTGAATATCATGAATCTTGACATATTATATTACAATGCAGGAAAATAGTCTATCACATTACATTTAGTATAGCTGACTTGAACATTTCTCAGCTGTGAAGATCTATAAAGGGAGTTTAAAATTATTCACCTTGCTAAACCATTTTGTAACATTTTTATTATTCTCATGATGTTTATGATTTATCAAATAAGTTCTAAAAATGTTTAAAAATAAGTTGCCATATTGTGGTTCAAAGTTAAAAATGGCCTGCATACAACAGGTTGAAAATCACTTGAATTCTACTAATAATTTATTATTTGTGATTTCACAATGATTCAGTCTTTAACAATTAAGACAGATGAATTGTATTTTATGTTCATTACCTGATCAATCTTGAATCTATTTACTTTACAATCCTGAATACCTGATATGAATTAAGTGTATCAAATGAACATAAATTTTCTTTTTCAAAGAAGCACACAGGTGTAGGTAAGTGATGCATGGGACGACTTAACATTACATGATACAGGCCTTTATCTTTACTTCACATCAGTATATTGAAAATAAAAAGAAAAAAAGGTAAATCAATAACAATAATATAAGTAAGTTATCAGTATCATAAAGAAATTCATTCAATTA